>CM034151.1:320755429-320813580 GCA_019776745.2 Taxus chinensis | reverse complement strand
TGGAATCAAGGTCTTGGATTTGGTGGACAAGGTCCACAACAACATTAACAAGTGTTTTATGAGATTTCACTCCACTTACCTGATTACAAGGGCATTGATGATGCCACGGAACATATAAAAAAGTGTGATTTACTATGGCATGCGAAGGGAGTCACTGTCCCAGAGTGGAAGGCAAGTCATTTTACAACCATGTTGTAAGGACACATGCATAGCTGACACATGAAGTATGACCCACACTAGACAATGGTGGATTACATTGTGCTACATAATGCCTTTTTGGCAGAATTCCACATACCAAAGTTTGAATAGAAAATAATCAGTATGTTGAAGGAGATTCAGAAAGTAATGGTGGAGAGTGTGCAGGAGTATGACACGTGTTGCAAGACCCTCCTATCTAAGTTATCTTATGACATTCACCCTTCACATCATGCTCAGTGGTTCTTTGGAGGACTGATCACACCATTTAGGAGGGAACTATCACAAAAAGCTTTCACAGATTTGCAAGAGGCCTTAGAGGCTTCCTTGCATGTTGAGGTAATAAGAAGCATTGATACTAGAGTTAGTCCATTCCTAGAAGCCCAAATTGCTACAATGAAAAAAAAAACTAGAGAAACTATCTATGAACTTGGCTCATTAGATTTGTAGCGGGTTATGGTGTATGGATTGTGAGGTAGAAGGGCATATGAAGAATAGTTGTCCTTAAAGATCAGTGTGCGCAATGACGGTAGATTATGAGATTTTCCACAAATATCATGATATAAGTAGGTATGTGCTACTGCAGCTCGTGATCCATAAGAATGTGTCTTTATATTGTAAAATTTTTACCTCTACTACTCATGACACAAAGGATTGTAGATTGATTGGCCAAATACATGATGCCATTGATATTGGTGTACGCCAAACTAGTATTTCAAGAATTTATAAGGATGAGGGCCATCATTATGAAGGGAGAATAGATGGATGGAGTTGTGGAAGAGGATTATGCAGAGTATTTATAGGGCATGACAACTGTGGAGGTGGAAGAAGTGAATTCCCACGTGGAACTTGTTACAACTGTGGGTCTATGGAACACTATAAGCACGAATTCCTTGATCTATTATAATTCTCTTAGTATGCGAAGAAGCATAAGTATGAGGACTGCCTAGAATTATTTAAACATATGAGCCAACAACAGTGGAAGGGAAAAGGCCCCGGGATGGTAAATGTGAAGAAATATGACTCGCAATGGATGCCAAACATGGCATGTGAGTCAGAGTTGGAACCTGTATTGGTGACAACACAAGCTGAGGCTACACATGCCAAGGAGATGCCAAAGTATAGAACACTTATTACTAGAGTAGAGGTGGTGCATGGGAAGTACCCAGAACCTTCTCATCAAAAATAATTATTTCACGAAACCATGGATGCGATTCAAATCTTACAAGGAGAGATCCAATTCCTAAAGGATAAATCATGGTAGTTAGAGAAAAATAAGTGTTGAGACTCCATAAAAGTATCTAGATGAAGTCAGGGAGGTATTAAAAATGTTGAGGAAAGAGAATATCATCCCTTTACTAGGAGAATGGCTACGAGAGAAAGCATCGAGTGTTGGAGGAGAGTGCAAGTGAAAATTCTTGCATGCTAACCTTTCTCCTCACAACTTTAACTATGATAAGGAGATTAACTTGAACACGGTAGTTGATGGATAAATCTTGAGCAATATTTTGATTGAAACGGGCACAAAAGTTAATGTTCTCACTTTAGATGCATGGAATCAAATGGGAAGTCCCCCATTATAGTCATCCTCAAATGTACTGTATATGGATAACAAGACAAAATAAATTCCCATTCGTGTTTTAAAGGATGTTGTTATCATTATCCAAGGGGTGAAATTCACTAGAGACTTTGAAGTCTTGGCGCTTGCTGAGGTAGATAACTTTCCAGCATTACTTGGGCACCCCTGGTGCTATTGAAACAATATTGACTTCTATTTCAATAAGGGTTATATAAGTTTTGAGAACAAGGAGGAACATGTTATCTTCCCTTTGATAGATGGAAAGTCAGGGCCCTATACTAATCCCTTAGGAGAAGAAGACCTAGACAAAATCTATGTGCACACTATTAGGGACCCTGAGGTTGTGTAACCAATAAAAGGTGTTATTCATTGGGAATAAACTCAATATATAAGTGATACAACTTGTGTGGCATGTGACAATTAGGTACACAATACATATTAGTTAGTTGGAAGGTAGTTAAGAGGCTATGTGATGAGAGTAAAAATTACACACTCAGTTAGGTGTTTGGGAGGAAAGTAGTTTCCAAGTTACCCTAGGCGAGCCAACCCTGATGATTTCCTACGAGCAATGGAGACCTAGTGAAGATGTGAGATTGAAAGGAGAAGGATGCTTAGCTATACTTTTCTTGGGATCACAACATGTTGGTGGGTGAGCCATCGCAATAACCTTCTAGAATGATGTGATGTGAGAATTGTGTTCTCTATTAGGTTTCTCCGAATCAAGTACCTACTATTATACAATACTATCATGGGAAGGAACCTACCTTGTTTAACGTCCAGACATGTGAGAAGGCCTACATGGATGGTGTGGAATCCTTGCCACTATCTTTATGGGTGCATAAGCTTTATTCTAGCTTACAAGGTTGCACACATGCATAATACATTCATTCAGTACTACACCATCAGATAGGAAAATGACAAGAGTTGATGGTTGATCTCCTTCAAGATTTTGAGTATTGGAGTACTAAACCATTGGTGAATGAGGCACTATAGGTTGGTAAGCACCTAACTATAGGAGATAGTGCCATGAAAGAGGATAGAATACTAGAATTGGTGGGAGATCCTAAATTAGAAGTGTGCTTCGATGAGGAAGAGTCAAAGGAAATACAGCTTGAGCATGCTTGCATGGAAAAATATAAAGGGAAGTTTGTCTATATGATTGATGGTGAAGAAGTGGAGAACTTATATTTTAACCATATTATGGGTATGTTTGAGGTAATGGACAATGCTAACGATAAAATGTGCACCTACCATGAACCCTTAAAAAATAAGAAGGTTAACATTGGTTCGAAGGTGGAACCTAAGGAAGCTACTATTAGAGATTATTGGTCATAAAGGGAGATTTCAAAGATCATCTATCTGTTGTGCAAATTTCAGGATTTTTTTCCATGCAGATATCATAAGCTTAAAGGATTTCACCACTCTTTAAGAGATATGAAGATAAAATTGAAGGAGGGCACATGCCTAATTCAAAAGAGACCATACCAAATGAATCTGAATCTACATGTCAGGGTCAAGCAAGATATTGAAAATATGATTGCATCAGTCATCATTGAGGTTGTTGAAGAATCAAAATGGATAATTATGATGGCCATCAACATTAAGAAGGATGTGAGGATAAGTATTTTTATTAATTACAGGGATTTGAATGTGGTATGTTTCATTGACCCTTTTCCAACCCCCTTTACTGAGGAGATCCTAGAAGGAGTAGTTGGGCGTGAGATATATTCTATCATATATGTATTCTCATGATACCATCAGGTTAGAATTACAAAGGAGGACCAAGAAAAGATAAATTTCACCAATGGATGGGGAATTTTTTCCTACACGGTCATGCCTTTTGCACTAAATAACACACGTACTATGTTTTCACGCATTGAGGTTCAGGAATTTCAGGACTTCATCCATAAGTTTCTTCAAGTATACCTTGATGATTGAATGGTTTATAGACTAGTAAAAGACCATTGGGACAATTGGTGGTTGATGATTGAGAGATGATGAAAATTGAGTATATATCTCAACATTAAGAAATGTGTTTTCACAACTCCTTTTGGAACCCTATTAGGGCATATCATATGTAAAGAAGGCTTGCTAGTGGATCCTACCAAAGTTTTTGCTATTACGAGATTGGGGGAACCTACCAAATAGAGTGCAGTGTGTGGATTCTTTGGGCATATGGGGTACTACCAAAAATTTATTAAGGGATATGCCAAGATCTCTGTGCTATTGGAGGGATTGTTGAAGCATAGAAGTACATTTCATTGGGGAGAAGTGTAGCAGATGGTGTTTGAAACATTGAAGAATAAACTTATCACTGCACCCATATTACGTTTTCTTCCTAGGATAAGCCATTCCATGTACATGTTGATGCCTCAGGGATGGAAATTGGAGTAGTGTTAGCACAACCTGGTGAGGGGACTATTGATCACCCTCTTTGTTTTGCAAGCAGGAAGTTGACACCAGCAGAACATAACTATACTACTACTGAGCATGAGGCATTGTTGATGATACACGTGCTACAAATAGTCAAGTAGTATCTGTTGGCAACTCCCCTTATATTCTACATGGACCACATGACATTGAGTGTACTTGGTAAACAATCTTGTTGTATAAGGGTGCATATGTAGGTGGGTCTTATTATTTCAATAGTTTGAGTTTACGGTTGTTGTAAAACTCAGTAAAAGTAACTTGTGACCTAACCATTTATCAAGGATTGACTTAGGGAGGATGCACAAAGAATTGAGGATACAATTCCAGATGCACAACTATTTAGATTACAACGTGCGCCCTCTGAATTAGAGGATATTTTTGTGTTTCTCAAAACAAGTATGAAACTAGAAGGAATGAAGACTTTAGAGAGAAAACACTTACCTATATGTGTCGCACCCTGCATGTTAATTTGTGGAGACTTATACAAGTTAGGTCGTGATGAGATTTTGTGCCGATGTGTGTTAGAGCATGAACGTGTTGCAATCATGGAGGAATCACATGGTGGAATTGAAATAGGACACTATGTAGGAAATGTCACCGCACGAAAGATTTTACTAGTAGGTTTCTGGGTGGAAAGCATTTACCAAGACTGTATTGAGTTTTGTAAGGCCTGTGATCATTTTTAGCATCATGGCAAGCCATAAAGAAGAGATGAAATGCCCTTGAGGTTGATAGCTAGCACTGAATCATTTGAGAAGTGGGTGATTGATTTTGTAGAAACTATTTTACCTGCTGAGCAAATGAATGCTTCACACTATATCATTACTTGTACTAATTACTTAATACGGTGGTCGGAGGTAGTGCCGACGAAGGATTTCACATCAACCACAATGGAAAGATTCCTATGGAAAAGTATAATCAGCAGGTATGAGTGTCTTTTGATCTTGACTAGTGACAAGGGTACACATTTTTTGAATGAGACAGTCATGATTTTATTGGTAGCATTCATGGTGGCTCATCATAATACTACCCCTTATCACCCTCAGGCTAATGGAACCACTAAGGAATTTAACAAGATACTAGGTCACATATTGACCAATATTTTTGATGTTGGGAGACAAGATTAGGATGATAAAGTCTCAATTGTACTATGGGAGTATAGGATAACTTATGATATATTGAACAAGGCCACACCATTTAAATTGGTGTTTGGCGTGGAAGTTGTTTTACTAGTAGATTTTATGCTTCCCTCTATGCGTATTGTGCACGCAGGAGGATTGGCCGAAGAGAAAACATTACAAGAGCGCATGGATAAGTTAATGCAATTGGATGAAATATGATCACTCACTAGATGGATTTAGGAGATTGAGAAGGTGAGACAAAAAGCATGATTTTATCTTCACATTAATAATAAACAATTTGAGGTTAAGTAGATGGTTTTACTTTATGACTCTAATTTTTTGCACCATAATGGGAAACTCAAAGTCTATTGGTTAGGGCTGAATATTATAACTTACATCCTTGATTCAGGCATGTTTGAATTGTAAGCGCTGGATGGGACAAGCTTGTCAGGATTTTTCAATGGGAGCAGGTTGAAGTCCTACTATATATAAGGCTTCTATGTGTCTATAAATAAGGAAATATTTCCAATAAGATTAGGTTTACTTTAATGCTTTTCCCTTTTGGTTGTTTCCTTTTTCATTGTTTATTTTTTGGGTTTTGCATTGTGTGTCGGTATGCCAATAGTTAATTACATTGTAAGAGATTATATGCACAGAGGACTATACATAAATTTTTATGTGGAGTGAAGTAACATATATGTCAAATATGTTTGACAAATTCTTTCAAAAATGGATTGATGGGAAAAATTAGTGCAAAGGTAGAAAAATGAGAGGAATGATGGTTAAGGTGTTTGAATTCATGTGGTTATGAAGGTATGTTGAGAAAATTTTAAAAACCATGAAGAAAGGAAAGATCACGTAATACAACATAAGGTAGGCAACACCATGGGGAACTACTTAGTTGACAACACTAAGGTTATGTACTTCAGCATGGTGATGCACATGAAGGAGGTATGTGGTAGTGAAGTAGTGGTGGAGTGCCAGAAGGTTATAGCTTTGATGTGCGAGAGGAAGTTGCGGAAGTTGATTTAAGTGAAATAAATTTCTTTATTAAAAAAGTGACGTTAAGACATGTGGTTAGAGGAGCTCTAAGGCCTTGAAAAAGTATAAATAAGAGGTAAGAACAGTCATTTTGACTATTTTCTTAGAAAATATCTTTTGTGCTCATGAGATTGAAGTACGAAGAGGATTTTGCAAAGAAGGGAGAAGCAAGGTACTTGTCATGAACTAGAGGAATTGTGCAAGTTGTAGTGTAGTATTGGGATGTTGTAAGAAAGAAGAAAGACATCAGAGTAGGAGAGGGCTTGTGTGAAAGAGAAGCATATAATTCATCAAATATGGGCAAGAAAAGGAGAGAGATGAGAAGAAGAAAGAATATGGCACCCAAGAAATCTTGTACAAAGAGACTTATGGTGGAGAAGGAGGATCCCGTGGAGATTTACTTAGAAATGTAGTACCCCCCAAGGGTTATCAAGGTAGAAAAGTGGAGTTCTAACTTATAAAAGTGTAAGATTAGTGAATATAACCACATGAGAAGTGACAAAAAAAAGCTGATGTGGGTGGACTTACTTTTAAACACTCCAATGGTCGACGAGCTTGGAAACCCTAAGTGTAACATTCCCATTTTAAGACTTTAGAAATAAGGGGGAAAAAATTGGTACATAATGTTCTCTGTTCTAAATAAAAAATCATTTAGAACACACATTCCATGCTAATAAATCTCATAACAAATAACCATATGCAACTGTAATGACTTGGTATACTACTGATCTCTCATTCCATGACTCAGTTACTAACTGATCTCTCATGTTGTCTTAAAGTATAGAATAATTTATGTATACTATGTATACTTGGTTTCCTACCCTATTCCAGGTACTAAGTGATCTGTTTAAAGAACCTATTTGAATATTTTTTACCAATATTCATCTTACATCACATTGCTTTAAACTAGGTGACATGGGACAACGCAACCAACAGCTTGTGATACTTTGGCCAAAGATTTTCAACATATTGTTCATGTTACTATTCCTAGACAACATACTTGTCATTTTGGAATATGTCCATCACCTCACTCTTCTGTTATCTAGAATGGTATTTACTGACTACCATTAGTCCACTTACACAAGGTTTGACCCTAGCCCAAGTTATTAACATAATTTTTTATAAGAAGATGCTCACGATGACTTAGGGTATATGGGCATACTCAGCTGACCTAAGTCAACTGGATTTGCTAAGGTACCCTGAGTCAGTGAAAGCTACTAGCTATCCATAACATGCTACTAACTTGACCTAGACATAAACTAAGTTCAAATCCATATGTGTGTAGATCTAGATGAACAAATACATAAGGGTGTTGCCACATGTTAACAGCAACATTATATCCTCAAGAAATCCTAGGACTTCTTAAGGGTACAGTCCTATAGTTGGCATGTGCCAACATCCCTGAGAACTGATTCATCAAGATGCACATACCGCCTTAGTGGTCATTAATTCATGATTAATATAAGATTAATATTTAGGTTGTAGAAACCATACCTAACCCTAATTCCAATCATTCATTAAGTTCTTTATCCAAAATTATCCTGATTAAATATGGATAACTTCATTAATTCATGTTTGCATTAATGTTCATTAACGTGGCATAACAAGTAATTATCCCAAAATAGGACAACAAGCATCAAACGTTTAATTCTAAATACAACCTAGTTGTCCAGATCAAGGGTGTCATCCACCTAGATTCAACTAGTGTTTACTTTACAAATGAAGTACAAAGATTAATGATCATAGCCACCATTCCTTTTATCTTTCATTCTTTTGAGAGAGGAAGAGTCTTCCTCTAGAAGGTTAGATGTTAGGATTAACATATCCTTTTTATCGTTCTTTACTCATATAGTTTAATTGTATGTCCAAAGCACATTTCATTATTAAACTTTAGTTGTGTAGAAAAACAATGACATCTTTTGCAATTTAACAAGTTTCCTTATAATAAGGGGGATAATACTATCCCCTTAATACAACTTATTACATGATATCAGCAGTAGTATACAATAAAGATATAAAGAATACGGCCAAGATATCACTATTATTCCATCATACAAGTACAAAAGAATTCACACCAAAAATTGAAGTCCAACTCAAACCTTTCAATTCAAGATGATAAATATACATTTACAAGACTATGCATTACAAACATACTGCATGCCAATCATCATTAAGTTCATAAGATAACATAACTTTTTTTCCCAATACAACTCAAGAATGATTCGAAACTCTTTATATAAGATCCAGAATTAAATAAGCCAATGCATCATAAATTTTTTTGCCATATTTTATCACTTACAATGTTCATCTAAAAAAATTACTAGCATGGGTCAGTTCAATGAACTGAGCATGATAATCACTAAGCATTAAAATGAAGTGCATTACACTAATTGTTCCATTAAAACAACTCTGCTTTAACGAAACAATTAATATATATCATTGAAATAAGCATAAGTAATATCAACTAGAAAAGAAGTTCAATTACAGATTCTAAATTCACTTTAAGAAAAGAGCATAATATGATCTGCAACATCTGCATTATAACATAAAGTTTAATTGATCATATCAATTACTTTTAAACAACAAAAGGTCTTGTCATCTGTTGGGTTTCAGATTTGCACTTTGGGTGAAACCACAGTCATGGGACAACAAGTTCCTCCTCTTTAATGAGAGAGGTTCCCTTATTGAAAGTAGTAAAGACTTATATACATATAGACAAATTTCATCATGTGGATTCCTGATACTTTAAGAGATTTCATACCAAAATGTCATCAATAAAAAGGGCTTAGAAGAATGGATAAGATGGAAAGGGGGGGAGAACAATAATACTTTCTGGATGTATAGATTTTAGAGTATAACCTTACTTGTATTGAAATAGAAAAATGTAGAATGGGATCATTCACCTTCACAATACATATCAATCTTCAGACACAAAGTTCCAGAGATCATATACTTAAGAGCACAAAGTTTCTTTACATGCAGAGATGAACAATTCACTAACTAAGAGCCAGAAGTGAAAGAAAATAGTAGAGGAAGATAAGAAAAACTTCTGTATTGAGAAATTTCAGTTTTTTACAATCTTTTCAAAATGCCAGGAACCCGTATATACTGGCAAAGCATGTTTTTATAACAATCCTATTTTTTTTTTGCTCTACCTTCAAGGAAAGAATATCCCAATGGGATTAAATTTTTTGGAGGTTCGTTTGGAAACAGATAGGAAACAAGAATGCACTCATGGAAAATGTAGATGCCCTAAAAGGTTCAAATTCATCATTTCAAACATGATTTATTTTGGGGAGAGATGAATGGTAGTTTCCTTATCCATTTTCCCTCATCATTTCACCTTTTTAACTGCCTCAAAAACATTTGAGTTCTTGGTTGGCACATTTCTCCTTTTTCATTCACAAACGCTTGATTTCCCTATCTCTTCAAAAATCAATCATATTCCCTTTGAAAATCATCGATTTTGCTCCAAAACAGACCCAAAATGCATTTCCACAAAAAGTGACCATGAACAGAGAAGGAAGGACAAAAAAATGATCCACATTCATCCATTACAGAGCTCAAGCCAAAAAATGGCGATAAAAAGATCAGATGCAGATGTAAATAAACCATTTCCCCTCTTTTTTACCTCGAAATCATGACCCTACACATGTCAGAATTAGAGAAACGATGAGCCAAGTGGAAAAAATATGTTTCCCAAAATTTGGGAGAAAAGGCACGATTTCTCGATTTCCTCCGCCCCTCCACAGCTCCGCCAAAGGCTGGACACATGTCACCTTCTAATTTGATGAGGAAACACGGTCCAAAAACAACCATTTGAGCCCTTTTGGAAAGAATTTTAAAATCTCAAATTTTTCTGTGGGTCTGCACTCCTGATTTGACTAGGACACGTGTCACCTTTTGATTGGATAAGGGGGCGGGGCTCAATTCACAACATTTTGAACTTTTGCAGAAAATTTGAATTTTCTCTGCGGGTCTGCTACCCCGATGACACATGGTGCTATCAAATTGGCTACGGACCTAAAGGGAGGGTGGAAAAACTTGAACCTTTAACCCTTTTTTGACAAAGGGTTCAAAACAAAAATTTCTTCCACCAGTTCACTGCCCCGAGGACATGTGGCAGTCTCTGATTGCATGATTCCTTCAAATCCCAAACACTTAGTCTATCGGCCAATGCATCACTTATCTCTCCATTTCTCCATGCGGGCTCATGGGTTGATTTTGCTAACTTACCCCTTTTTGGTGAAAAGTGCAAAAATCACAAGAAACTCTGTAGGTCTACCAACCTGCCAAAGGGAAAATTTAACCACATAGGTCCATCGAGCCATAACTTGCAAAATACAAGGAGTTAGGAGGACTTCTTGACCTTTCTGGAAAGGGGGAGCAATTTCCCATATGATGGATAAGTTTTTAAAATTCCAAAATCTCCTGGTAAGTACCATATTTCAAAATACCTCTGTCTAGGCACATTTCAAAGGGAACTAACTCAAAATTTTGTAATTTAGGCTTGGGAAATGGAGGAAATTTTGAGAGTGACAACAATTGGCTCCTTTTAGGGATGACTTGGCTTGGAACAAAAACCAAAAGGAAATATCAAGAACCTTAGAAAAATTTGGGAAAATAATACCAGTGCCTTATCCATTGAACAATGAAGTCAAAAACAAGCTCAAAATAGAAGGGGAGCACACACCAAGCGGGAAAAGAAACAAGACAAATACCAAAGGAAAAAAACCAAAGGGAAAGTTGTACAAAATATACAAATGACTCCTAAGTCACTAGGATTTGAATAATTTCAAGTGTTTCCCACTATAAGGAGTGGGAGAGGAGAACCATCCAAGTAATCCAAGTAGAAAGAATTCTCATCGGCAAGATGCTTGATTTTGAATGGGCCCAACCAAAGAGAATCAAACTTACCATGGCTGCCCCTTGGTTCATACCTTTTGTCCTAAAGAATAACAACATCTCCCACTTGAAAAGTTCTAGACTTAGCCTTCTTATCAAATAGATATTTTACCTTGAGTTGGTGAGTTGATATCCTATCAACCACCTGCATTATATCTTCATTCGGCCTCTAAAGGTACATAATCCTTTTTTCTAATGAGCTGGAAAAATTGGCATCTTCAATGGACTTCATCAAGTAAAAGGTTGGAAGTTCTAACATTACTGGCAGCTGATCATCAACTCCATATACCACTTGAAAATGAGACATTCCAATGACTCTCTTAGGTGTAATCCTATCAGCCCATAAAGCATCACATAGTTTCTTGTGCCAATTCCTCTAAGAGTCATTTAAGAGATTCCAAACAATTGTGACTAAGTTCTTGTTCATTGATTCATCTTTCCCATTCCCTTGGGGATACTAATCTGAAGAGTGTGCAAGGGAAATTCCATATCCATAGAAAAAATCAGTCATTTCAGCAGAGGAGAAGTTTGAAGCATTGTTAGTGACAATCTTGTTTGGTATCCCAAACCTTATTAAGATATTCTCCTTGATTACATTTCAAACAACCTCCAAAGTAGTACTTTTGATTGGAATGGCTTCCACCCACTTGGTGAAATAGTCAGTGGTATTCAAAACATGAGTGTGTCCAGCACTTGAGGGTGGATTGAGTGTGCCAATAAAGTATAAACCCCATTGTTGAAAAGGCTCTTCAATCACTACTAGTTTGAGAGGTAGAGTAGCCAATTTGGGTCTGCTAACAAAGGTTTGGCATGCTTCACATTTACTTACCCACTCAGGTCCATCTTTGAATAATGTGGGCCAATAATACCTAGCATGAAGAATCTTGTGGGCTGTTACCGCAAAAGAGAAATGACCCCCACAGGCCTGATCATGGAAAGATGAGAATAATCTCTTTTGCTGCTCATTGTCAATGCATTTCAAAAACCCTCCATCAATACCATGTTTGAACAATGCATTTTCCCACAATACATATTGAGCATATCTCAATTTGATGGTTCTTTTCTCCTTGGCATTCAAATGGGATGGGATTTCCCCATAAGTGAGAAAGTATGCAATGTCAGCATACCATTCATCAGTAAAACTAAGGAAAATAACAACATGCATATCAACTTCTTCTGCAATCAGCTCACATAAGCCCTTTCCCTTGACCAATTTTGTGGGTTTGATGTCAAGATCATACTCCTAAAATTTGGCTATCCAATTACCTCTTTTGGTTCCAAACTCTTGCTGTGTTAGAATTGATTTAACAGTTATATCAGGCAAAAGAACAATAGCATGGGAGTTGAGGATATAAAAACAAAATTGTTTCACCGCCTTAACCACTGTAAAAGCATGTTTCTCCATCATGGTGTAATTTAGCTCATGGGATTTCAAAATATGACTCATGAATGTTATGGGGAGCTCACAACCTTCATTATTTTTTTGGGTTAACACAATAGAAAAAGTGTATTTGGTGGCATAGCAATAAATAATAAAGTCCTTACCAAAATCTGGGCATGCCAATATTGGAGTCTTTGCTATAGCTCTCTTGATGCCTTCAAATGCAAATTTTCCTTCAGAGGACAAGCCAAATGTTTGCTTCCCCTTCATCATGTGAGAAATGTTCAAAGTAAGCTTTGCAAAATCTGGTATGAACCTCCTTAGGAAGTTGATTTTGTCGAAGAAAGAATGCACGCCTTTCTTTCTGGTTAGAAGAGGGATCTGCTGAATTTCCTGAACTCTCTCTGGATCAATCTTGATCTTGTCCTTAGAGATAATGTGTCCCAAAAAATTTCCTTCAATGACATAAAAGACTGATTTTTTTAGATTCAAGGAGATGCCATGCTCTCTACACCTTTGGAGGACTGTTTCAAGGTGTTTGAAATGATCAATTCTGATTTTTGAAAACATAGTCAGATCATCAAGGTAAACAACTATGCAATTTCCCTTGAGGCTACCAAAGGCCAGGTCCATATCCCTCAAAAAAGTAGCACCAACATTGATGAGGCCAAATGGCATTCTCTTATAAGAGAAGGTACCCCAAGGAGTGGTGAAGGTGGTCTTATGTTGATCAAAAACATTTACTTCAACCTGATTGTAACCTGAGAACCCATCAAGCATGGATAACATCTATGAACCCGTGACAACTTGAATTACTTGATCCATGGTGGGAAGAGGATAATTTTCCTTCAAAGATGCTTGATTCAAGTTCCTGAAATCAACACAAATCCGGATCTCACCATTCTTCTTTCTAACCAACACAATATTAGCAATCCACATTGAATGGTGAATAGGAAAAATGATCTTTGCTTTCAATAATTTCTGAATTTCTTGGAAGATTGTATCAGCAATCTTAGGATTATATTGCCTCTACTTCTACCTGAAGGGCTTGATCCCAGGTTTGAGAGGAATGAAATGTTGCATTTCTTTTGGTTGGAAAGCCTTAAGATCATCATATGAGTAAGCAAGAACATCAGTATACATCTTCAACAAATTTGTAGCCTTCTTCTTCTCTTCTTGTGTTCAACACTTCCCAACGTTTGTTAGTTTGGGCTCATGAGAACTTCCAATATTTATCTTATCATACTCAGTGGACTACTAGTTTCCTTTGGTAGATTTTGACTTAATATATCTGTCATGTTTATTGAATAAATCCTCCAAGCTCACCAACCCCTTGGGTATTTTATTGCCTTTCAATTTTAAATAGCTGTCATGATCTATTTATTCTTCTTTGCTACCTTCTTCATTTGGAGGCACACACTCCCTAGGTGGATTTTCACTCCCCTCAAAGTAAAGCTGATCAAAAGTACTTTCTTAGGATGCTTTACCTCATCTTGTGACATGACCATGTAATTTCCATGACCTTTGTCTTCATAAAGTATTTGTTCTTTTGGATCATCCATCTTTTGCATAGTATATTTAGTTTGCTTTTTAGGCAATAGCTTCTTCATCTTCCCATTTACTAGAATGAGGGCATGTGACTAGTCCATCATGATCTCTCCTCCAACATCCTTGAAAAATTATCTACTGAATAGCATTCCATAAGAAGGAGGTATATCAACTACCAAGATGGTTGCTAAAACTCTTTTCTCTAGCTTAGTAGCAAATGCAACTTGTGCATCCTTGATTCTACCAACCAACGGTACTTCTCTACTTTCCATTGAATAGCATGAGCCAAAATTGTGGGTTAGGTTCAGGCTTAGGGCATGAGCTACCTTGGCGGGCCTCACATTGTCTAAAGCACCATAGTCAATGACACAATTGCTAAGTTTATGACCAGCTATGAGGAGGGTAACATAAAATGGTTTGATCTTCTCCTCAAATGAAGTAACTTCTGCTACAAGGCTGGGTTGAGATGAAGGAGAAGGAGTTGGTAAGAGACCCTTAGAACCATGGGGTGTAGGTTTAGATTTAGAATTCACAAATTCTACCATCTTAGCAAATGCCTTGGGATGAGTTTGGTAGAATTCAGCCTTTGAGATCTGAATCTTAGTTTTCTTGAGATGGTCAATAATATCAAATGAGCCAAAGGTAGATGCCACATTATTAACAACAGTAGATGGGAATTTTTATCTATCAACTCTATCACTAGGATGACAAGAAGTTTTAGGAGTAGAAGCAAAAGAAGAAGGAACAATAGAGCCTACCTTTTTCATGGAAGAAGTTGGAATAGGATCTCCCCTCCTTGTAATCACTCTTTCTTATTTTTCTACTCACGATTCATAACAACATATGACTCATTGCTCATCTCTGAAATTCTTTCGTTGTAATAATCTTCTTCCTCTATGCCTTTAGTAGTAAGAAAGTGGACATGGGATCCACTCGGCTCTTCCAAATCTACATCAACTTCCTCTTCAGGTTCTTCACATATTTCATTCTCCTATTCATCATCAAGATCCAACACTTCACATGTGGCATTGATTGGAGCCTTGATTGTTGGACCTTCAATTGCTAATATGGTTTGAGGAGAGGTCAACCAATTTCTAGGCTAGAAATTCCTTCAAGGCACATCCTAATAAGGAGCATTCTGAGCTAGTTGTTTCTTGAGAGCAATCAAATCATTAGCAAGCTTTTGGACTAACTGATCTACATTAGTTCTAGATGAAGATGCAGATGGAGATGCTTTGGACTTAGATGAATCTCTCCTCAACTTGTTAGACATAATCATATCATCTTCCACACTAACAGCTAACCTCTTATCAGCATCCAAGGTGGCAAGATTAGCTCTCCTAAGTGCATAGCTCACTTCAAGAAGTTGAGCATTAAGGAAGAAACACTTCTTAATCTAATCTACATGACATGTAGCTAATGGAATCTTATTGATCATCCTATTGAATTTAGCTATAAACTCCCTCATAGGCTTATGAGCTTCTTTATTGATTTGGGAAATCTGAGCCAAGAGGGCATGCAGATCTTCAGCTGGTTTAAAGTGCTTCTCAAATCTAGTTGTCATGGTGTTCCAATTGGTGATAGATCCAGCAGGAAGGTGATAAAACCAATCAGTAGCATTATCTTGCAATGTCTCCACAAAAATTCAAATAGAGAAATCCTCATGTTCAACACCAAGAACACCACAAGAAACAATAAAGGCTAATATATGTTCCTCTATATGAACTTTCCCATCACCTCTAAATTTGGGAAAATTCTTTCTATTGCCTATAGGTAATTCATGCAATGGATAGGGAAGAGCAAGAGGCCCAACGCTTTGGCCCAAAGGTAGAGGAGCTGCCATTCTTGGAAATATTGTTTGGAGAGGAACAAAAACACCCACAAATATCAGAGCATGCAGATTAGGACTGATCTGATTTTGAGGACTATCACTCTTAGAAGTTTTATCTCTATCAGGAGGAGTGCTTGCAGATATTTCTCCTCTTCTTTTTCTTGTTAATGAAGGAAGAGAGAAACCTTTGTTTTCTAACAACTGGCAATGAGGATCTTCTTCCCCAAGGGTTCTTCTACCCCTAGTATATCTTGGATTCACCATATCAGAGATGATCAAAAAGTAATTCTTCAAAACTGGAAATCCTTCACAATGGATTCCCCAGCCGAGTTTCCAAAAAATATTGGGTTTCAGATTTGCACTTTGAGTGAAACCACATTCAGGGGACAACAAGTCTGTCCTCTTTAATGGGAGAGGTTCCTTTATTAAAAGCAGTAAAGACTTATATACATATACACAACTTTCATCATGTGGATTCCTGATACTTTAAGAGATTTCATACCAAAATGTCATCAATATAAAGCGATCAAAAGAATGGAGAAGATGGAAAAGGGGGGGGGGAGAACAACAATACTTTCTGGATATATAGATTTTAGAGTATAACCTTACTTGTATTGAAATATAAAAATGTAGAATGGGATCATTCACCTTCACAATACATATCAATCTTCGGACACAAAGTTCCAAAGATCATATACACAAAAGCACAAAGTTTCTTTACATGCAGAGATGAACAATTCACTAACTAAGAGCCAAGAGTGAAATAAAATAGCAGAGGAAGAAAAGAAAAACTTATGTATTGAGCAATTTCAGTTTTCTACAATATTTTCAAAATGCCAAGAACCCGTATACAATGGAAAAGCATGTTTTTATAACAATACTATTTTTTCTTTGCTTTGCCTCCAAGGAAAGAATATCCCAATGGGATCAAATTTTTTGGAGGTTCATTTGGAAAAAGACAGGAAACAAGAATGCACTCATGGAAAATGTAGATGACCTAAAAGGTTCAAATTCATCATTTCAAACATGATTTGTTTTGGGGAGAGATGAATGGTGATTTCCTTAACCATTTTCCTTCATCATTTCGCCTTTGTAACTGCCTCCAAAACGTTTGTGTGCCTAGTTGGCAGATTTCTCCTTTTTCATTTGCAAACACCTGATTTCCCTATCTTTTCGAAAATAAATCATATTCTTTGTGAAAATCATCGATTTTGTTCCAAAACAGACCCAAAATACATTTCCACAAAAAGTGACCACAAACAGAGAAGGAAGGACAAAAAATGATCCACATTTATCCATGCTAGAGCTCGAGCCAAAAAATGGTGATAAAAATATCAATTGCAGATGTAAATAAACCATTTTTCCTCTTTTTAACCTCGAAATAGCGACCCTACACATGTCTGAATTAGAGAAATGATGAGCCAGTTGGAAAAAATATGTTTCCCAACATTTGGGAGAAAAGGCGCGATTTCTCAATTTCCTCCGCCCCTTCGCAGCTCCGCCAAAGGTTGGACACGTCTCTCCTTTTGATTTAATGAGGAAAAACAATCCAAAAACAACCATTTGAGCCCTTTTGGTGAGAAGTTCAAAATCTCAAATTTCTTTGTGGGTCTACACTCCCAATTTGACTAGGACGTGTGTCACCTTCTGATTAGATAAGGGGGCAGGGCTCAATTTGCAACATATTGAACTTTTGCACAAAATTTGATTTTCCTCCATGGGTCCTTGGGTCCACTACCCTGATGACACATGGTCGTCTCTAATTGGTTATGGGCCTAAACAGAGGGAAAAAAAACTTGAACCTTTAACCCTTTTTTGACAAAGGGTTCAAAACAAAAATTTCTTTCACTGGATCACTGCACCAAGGACACATGGCGATCTCTGATTAGATGATTCCTTCAAATCCCAAAAACTTAGTCTTTCATCCAATGTGGGACTTATCTCTCCATTTCTACATGCGGGCTCATGGGTCACTTTTGTTAACTTACCACTTTTTGGTGAAAAGTGCAAAAATCACAAGGAACTCCATAGGTCCGCCAACCCGCCAAAGGGAAAATTTAACCACATAGGTCCACTAAGCCATAACTTACAAAATACAAGAAGTTAGGAGGACTTCTTGACCTTTCTGGAAAGGGGGAGAAATTTCCCATCTGATGGATAAGTTTTTAAAAGTTCAAAATCTCCTGGTCAATACCAGATTTCAAAATACCTCTGTCTAGGCACATTTCAAAGGGAACTAACTCAAAATTTTGCAATTTAGGCTTGGGAAATGGAGGGAACTTTGAGAGTGACAACAATTATATCCTTTTGGGGATGACTTGGCTTGGAACAAAAACCACAAGGAAAGATCAATAACCTTAGAAAACTTTGGGAAAAGAAGACCAGTGCCTTATCCATTGGGCAACGAAGTCAAAAACAAGCTCAAAACAAAATGGCAACACACACTAAGCGGGAAAAGAAACAAGACAAAAACCAAAGGAAAACAAACCAAAGGGAAAACTGTAAAAAATATACAAATGACTCCAAAGTCACTAGGATTTGAATAATTTCAAGTGTTTCCCACTATAAGGAAGTGGGAGAGGAGAACCATCCAAGTCAAAAGAGTTATCCCAAAACGTGGCATAACAAGTAGTTATCCCAAAACAAGACAGTAAACATCAAACATTCAATTCTTAATGCAACCTAGCTGTCCAAATCAAGGGTATCATCTACCTAGATTCAGCTAGTGTTTACTTTACAAACAAAGTACAAAGATTAATGATCATAACCACCATTCCTTTTATCTTTCTTTCTTTTGAGAGAGGAAGATTCTTCCTCTAGACGGTTAGATGTTATGATTAACATATCATTTTTATCGTTCTTTACTCATATAGTTTAATTGTATGTCCAAAGCATATTTCATTATTAACCTTTAGTTGTGTAGATAAAGAACGACATCTTTTGCAATTTAGCAAGTTTCCTTATAATAAGGGGTATTGTACTATCCCCTTAATACAACTTATTACATGATATCAGAAATAGTATATAATACAGATATAAAGAATACCGCAAAGATATCACTACTATTTTGTCATACAAGTACAAAAGAATTCACACCACAAATTGAAGTCCAACTCAAACATTTCCATTCAAGATGATAAATATACATTTACAAGACTATGCATTACAAACAAACTACATGTCAATCATCATTAAGTTCATAAGAGAACATCACTTTTTTTTTCCAATACAACTAAAGAATGATTTGACATTCTTTAGATAAGATCCAAAATTATATAAGCCAATGCATCATAAAAAAAATTCTTTCTTTTATCACTTATGATGTCCATCTGCTAAAATTTCTAGCACGGGTCAATTCAATGAACTGAGCATGATAAGCACCAAGCATTAAAATGAAGTGCATTCCACTAATTGTTCCATTAAAACAACTCTACTTTAATGAAACAATTAATATATATCATACAAATAAGCATAAGTAATATCAACCAAAAAAGAAGTTCAATTAAAGATTCTGAATTCAATTTTAAGAAAAGAGTATAATATGATCCGTAACATCTGCATTATAACATACAGCTTAATTGATCCTATCAATTACTTTTAAACAATAAAAGGTGTTTTTATCCAATTGTTTCATAATTTTATAGGAGTAAAAATACACATTTATCTTTACTAAGTAGCAAAGGAGTTATATAAAACATAGCTCATATTAGGATGATTCATCCTACAACTTAAGAAAAGAAGAAGAATCAATACATACTATTCCTTATACACAAAATCATATGAAAGATAGAAATAGGTTTAGAACACACCAAACTACCTTAGCTCAAAGATAACATTATAAGGATTCAACATTAAAGGAACAACATCTAACAAGAATCCCAAATCAATCCAAGTAGGGGTAGAGAGTCAAAATAGTCCTCTTGCAAGTCTAAACTAACTTCCACATGTTAGAAGATATAATTCATAAATCTGAAACTAGACGTTCCAAAAATCCAAGCTAGACTCACACATAATTAAATATCTTCATGTGTCCATCCAAAAGAGGATTCATAAAAGATAGGGTGCAAAATATTAAACCTTCCAATATCAAATCCAAAATAAGTATGATTCAGTCAGGCATGGTAGTTGGTCGAAACAAGTTTACGTTCCCTATTCAACAGAACCGAATCAGCTACTCTCTTTCTACACCATTACAACAAATGACTTGTACAAAGTAGACCAACAATTCACAAAGAAATTTCCATCTCAGAGGAGAATCGAATACAAGAAATTTCAATCAAATGAACTTACCCAAACAACAGTAAAAAGGGATCTCAATTAAAAAATTCCAATCAATAATTCATTTCATTTACACTATCAAAGTAATTCCCATTTCTATTTTAAACTTAGAAGTTATTAACTAGTTCCCAAGAGAGAACACAAAACCAAACACATAGTTGGAAGAAAACATACTCCTAGTTTCCCTTAAAAATCTTTACCAACTATTTTATCTATCCCATTCATTAACCACAAGTTTGAATTCAATTCTCATATCGAAGTACACAGTACAGTCTCGAAAACACAATACTATCCTTAAGTGAATCACATTCCTTTCTCTTTTTAAAGACCCTGAGATTTCTGTAATGAGTCTAACAAGAATACAAAATCCCAAAACAGCAATAGCTAAACAATTTCAGAAGTACTCATGAACTCAAAAGAACTGAAATCCCATTTTCAAGGGTTCGATAGCTCAATACAAAAGAACAAGTAGTTCCTGATCTAATTAAGAACAAACTTAAAGAACCAACCCTAAACCAGAGGTAATATAACCTTCCATAGAATATTTTTTTCTCAAGAGTGATCAAATTCTTCTCTTTATAAAACCCAAAATTCAATAAAAGGATTCGAAGAGAGTAAGAAGATCCAAAACACAAAAATTCAAGTAAAAGTTACCTCAAGCTTGATCGAAACAGAATTCACCACAAAATACTTATAGAACTCCATCAAAAATATTGCGACAAAGAAGATGATTGTTTCAAACATTGATCACAAGGAGTGTGCATACCTTATTTCCATAAGCCTCAAAAATATTAACAATTATTCCAATGAACTCTAGATCAAACCAAACCCACAATAAGATACAGTTATAGTCTAATAATCCTTCAAACAAAACAGTCAATCCTTCAACAAGGCGCGGGTTTTCTTAGAGAAAAGGAGGGAAAAATATACTTTGTATTCACACACCATATCAAGTTCAAAGAAGGCGGTATAATTTCCAAAAGCAGTTTTACCGCAACCATTCCAACAATAAGCTAAAAAGAGAAGATCTCAAAAGATATTACCAGATCAACTTCAAACCAAAACTAATCTCTCAAGTCTCTTTCCAGCAAAAAGTCCCCAAAACGAGTTCAAAGAATTTTCAAATCCTTGAATAAGAGTAAAAATCCATCTCAGAATACAAGTGAAGAATCAAACACATTGATTCGACTAAAATTTTAGAACACACAAGTATAGAATACGAGTACAATGTTGAACACAAAGATTTGAACAAAAGTTCAGAACTACACAAGCCTTCAATACAAGCTCAGAACAAACAAGAATGCTCCAATACAATCTCAAATGAAACACAAGGCTCCAATACGAGTTCAAATGAAACACAAGGCTCCAATACAGGTTCAGAACCACACAAAGCAACGAATACAAGTTCAGAACAACACTATCCTTGAATACAAGTTTTAGAATGAAAACAGAGCTTCAAATACAAGTTTCGCATGCATGTCACCATTAAACTAGCACAAAGAAAGTTTCCCAAAAACTAACATTAGCATGTAATGGATTTACATCCCCAAAACCACAGAGATTCATAAAAACATGAAAGTAATTAACCAGACAAAGCATGCAAATATTTATCTCATGAAAGTAGAATTGTTTTAATGAATCACTTAGAAGAAATCAAGAAATCTTAATGGGTAGAGCCTATCATGACTGATAGTGCCTCTGCCAATTTGAAGGAGACTTCTACCCAATCTTCCCACTCTTTTTCTTCTCCACAAAAGATCAACAACCAAGAAAATTTTCTTCGAATGCCTCATATACATTCCTTTGATCCAAAATAGACTAGAGAAACCAAAAATAGCCACGAAGTAGGAGTCGAACTGTTGGTTCAAAGAACGAGATAGCTCCATGCAAAGTAAAATTTGCGAGACTTGAAAAACCAAAAAACCTCCCAAAAATCCACCTCCTTTGTTTCCAAGATGGTTTGCACAAAAAAACCAAGGTCCATTAATGTCATTACTCCCAAATCTCTCGCTTATCTCTCCTTGCCACCGCCTCCCAAAACTGGCGAATGCCATTTTTAATTTAACATGCAATTCCATATTTAGTGAAGCCTCCACGTATGTTTCTACTAAAGTTAACTAGCCTTTGCAAAAACTGGCAATTTCTCCATACATTAAACTCAATCAAATCAATTAAATGCCATTAGAACCATCACCTTGGTGCCATGTAATCTTTAGGTTCCTTTTTAATAGTTTAGGATAGATTTCCCCAAAACTTAGGTTAGTCTAACAATAATTACCTTAGGTCTTAAAACCTTGCCATAGGTAATTTCCACCTTAGGTTTGATTAAATTCACATCCATATAGTATTAGGCATTAGGTTAATATAGCCTAACATTACTTTAGTAATCTCTCCCTTATTCATTTAGCACAAGAGCTTAGGTTAGGACACCATCCCAACAAAATAGAATAAGAACCTTAGGTTAGAATGAAACCCAAATAAATAGACGTAGCTAGGAAGTAGATTCTCTTACCTATCTTAGGATACTATTAGGATAATCCTTTGGTTTTAGGATCTTGATCCCCTTCATAGTCATGAAGTAGACTATATTTCATTTACACCATTAATGTCCTATAGAGATCAATCCCAAAAACCCAAGCACAATAATACAACCGAATGAAGACACATTCACACAAGACCAAATAATTTGTAACATACAAATTTCATTCCACTATGTCTCTCAAACTAATGAATTTCAATTTTACCATTCAGTCCGTTAAGAAGATTTAAAACATTCCTTGGATCACAGAAATTGATCCAAGGATGAGTCAATAAAAGAGATGAATTTGTAACTCTCAAAATCAGATTGCATCTTATCAATAAATCAATAAGAAGTGAAAATGGATTCTTTAAAGCCATATCATTTTGTCCAAGAGTAGAAATGATTTATCCATTACAAGCATGATCTTGAACAATCAAGGGAACACACCTCATTCAAGAAAATCACATGCCAATGCTTGTAATGCAAAGAGAAATATAATAGTTTGTCTAAGGTGTTACATGCTTCCCTCCTAAAAAGAATCATCATCCCGATGATTATCTCATTTTGATAATTGCATTAAGGATAATCAATTTATTCACTTTCTTAACATATGTTTGCAACAATATCAAAATTTAAAGTTCTAGAAATCAGCATTCACATAGTTGTTTATTTAAAAATAAATAGTTATCTACCCCAGCTAGCAGACTTATTGACATATAAAGATAAAATCACAATTTTTTATCAGTCATCATAGTCAATTCTGATCAAATAAATATGGAAAAATAGTTTTCATATCTTCCAGGTTTTCCCAGGTTGTACTTTCTTCATTAAACTGGTCCCACTGGACCTTACATTGACTTATTTCATGATTTCTTAAATGCAAATGGAGATTTTCCAACACTCGTATGGGTTTAACCACAATTATTCTTAGGCCTTGGACCTGCAAGGAATTCCAATTTAACACATGTGATAAATCTGAAACGTATTTCTTAAGAAAAAATATATGGAAAACATCATGCATTCGAGACAAAGCAGGAGGTGATGCTAAATGGTAAGTTATAGGGTTGATTACTTCAACTATCTCAAAGGGTCCCACATAACGAGGTGATAACTTGGAAGCCTTGCCAAAACTTATAGAGCCCTTTTTCAGTTTAACCTGAAGAAATACCTTCTCACCAAGTTCATATTTCCTGTCAACCCGCTTTAAATGAGCATAACTATTTTTCCTATCTGTTGCTTCTTTCAAGCGTTCACGAATCATTTTAACTTACTATTCCATTTCTGTAAGTATTTCAGGTCCAATTACCTCTCTATCCTCAATGTTGTCCTAACTAACAGGGGTTCTGCATTTTCTTTTGTATACTGCTTTGAAAGGTGCCATCTTAAGTGAGGCATGATATGTGTTATTATATGCAAACTCAACTAGTAGAAGGTACTCTTCCCACTTATACTGCTGATCCATACAATACATTCATAACATATCCTCTAAGACTTGATTAACTCTTTCAGTCTTACCATTTGTTTCTGGATGATACACATAACTGAAATTCAGCTTAGTTCCTAGAGCTACATTAAGTGTTTGCCAAAATCTTGATGTCATTCTAATATCTCTATCAGATATGATTAATTCAGGTACTCCATGAAGTCTGAAAATTTCATGTATGAATCTTTTATCCAATACAGGAGAATCATCCTTAAGATTACCAGAAATAAAATGTGCTACCTTTGTTATTTTATCAACAACTACTAAAATAACATCATGTTTATTTCTTGACATAGGCAACCCTTGTACAAAGTCCATGTTTATTACTTGCCATTTGTATGGTGGTATGCTATGAGGATACAATAAACCGGTTGGGTGCATATGTTCAACTTTAACATGTTAACACCCAAAGCAATGTGTCACAAAATCAATAACATCCTTTTTCATCCCTTTCAAGAAATATTGTTGTTTTATATTAGCAAGCATCTTTGTAGTGCCAGGGTGTCTAGAAAAAGATGAATTGTGAAATTTTACTAACAATTTCTTTCTTAAATCATTTAGCAAAGGTATGTATACTCTGTTTTCAAATCTTAAGATTCCTTTGTTGTCAAAGTGAAAACCTTTATACCTTACATCATTTGGATCTACAACAAGTGTTGTTTTTACTTGATGAAAGTAAGAATCAGATTCCATAACACTTTTTACATCATCCTTAAACTAAGTTCTCAATGTTATAAGATCATAAATGTGCTTCCTATGACTTAGAGCATCAACCGCTCTATTTTCCTTACCTTTGATGTAATTGATATCAAAATCATATTGAGACAAAAACTCTAACCATCTTCATTGTCTTGCATTTAAATTTGGCTGAGTGAAAATATACTTCATCCCAAGATGATTAGTTTTCAATTCAAAAGGTTTACCAAGCAGGTAATTCCTCCAAACTTGTAGTGCTTGAACAATGGCAACAAGATCTAAATCATGTGAAGCATAATTCAACTCATGTAACTTTAGTTTTCTACTTTTGTAAGCTATGACATGATCATTTTGTAACAAAATGCCTCCTAGACTTTCCCTAAATGCATCTATTACAATCGTGAAGTCTCCATTAAGATCTGGTACAACTATAATAGGTGCTGAAGTTAACTATTTCTTCAAAGTTCTAAATGCAGTTTCACATTTCTCATTCCAAACAAACTTCTTATCCTTTTTCTGTAATGAAGTTATTGGTGCAGCCACCTTAGAAAAATCTTTAACAAATTTTCTATAGTATCCAGCAAGCCCCATGAAGCTTCTAACTTCATGTACATTCTTTGGTGCAGGCCACTCAGTTATAGCTACAATTTTTGAAGGATCTACAGAAATTCCACTCTTACTTATTACATGTCCCAAATGGTGCATTTATGTGTCATAGAAAGAAAATTTAGATAGCTAACCATATAACCGTCTCTTTCTCAAAATTTCCAACACTATCTTCAAATGCTCATGGTCTTCCTCTATGCTTTTAGAATATATGATAATGTCATCCAAGAATACGAGCACAAAATTTTCCAATTATTCTTGAAATATATTATTCATTAAATTCATAAATGTTGCTGGTGCATTGTTGATCTAAAAGGTAAAACCATGAACCCATAATGTCCATACCTTGTTCTGAAAGTTGTTTTATGAATGTCGCTATCCTTAATCTATAATTGATGATATCCAAATCAAAGATATATCTTAGAAAATATCGATGCTCTATGCATCTGATCAAATAGATCATCCATTCTAGGGAGTGGGTATCTATTCTTTATTGTTGCTTTGTTTAACATTCTATAATCAATGCAAAATCTAAGTGTTTCATCTTTCTTTTTCACAAAAATTACTAGTGCTCCCCAAGGTAAAAAACTTGGTATAATTAAACCTTTAGACAAAAGTTCTTGCAACTGAGCCTTAAACTATACTAGTTCTATAGTAGTCATTCGATACAGTGCCTTAGAAATAGGCTCAGTTCCAGGATTGATCTCAATTATGAAGTTAAACTCCCTTTTGGGTGGAATACCTGGTAACTCTTTTAGAAACACGTCACTAAAGTTTTGTAACAGTGGATATCGTTCCAAGACATCATTGTTCTCTTCAGTTGTTTCTATAATTTTTACTACATATAAGGTACAACCTTTATTTTTGGCCTTTTTAAGTTGCATAGCTGACAACTTTCTAACAGAAATCTCACGTTTCACACCCTAAATCTCTATTTTTTTTGTAGGTCATCTAAACAACTAATGTGTTTTTCAAAACAATCCACTTTAGCCTTATGTTCTGCTAACCAATTAACACCTATGATTACATCATAAGACGCCAAAGGTGCAACATAAAGATCAACTTCTATGGAAAAACTAGGTAAGTCAAGAACTGCTCCAAAAAGGCACATACTAACTGTATGAACAACATTGTTTTCATAATGTACAGTCCATGTTTTATCCATGTTTCTAACTTTTCTTTTTATTTTAGAGGCTAATTTACTAGAAATAAAACATTCAGTAGCTCTGGTATTAAAAAGAATAGTTATAGGTATGTCAAATAACTTACCTGGAACATCTATAAGCATGGCCTATTTTCATCCTGCTTGTCATCTACTGTAGCGTGTATTTTGTTCTGCTAATTACAATCATCCTTGCTTAAAGGGAATTGATTTGTGTAATGATCTTTTCCACAGTTATAACAACCTCCTACAAGTCCCTTCCTAGGCTCAGATTTATTTCTAGCTCTAGAATTATCATTCTGACCTCCTTAGGACTTCTATCTGTTATTATTGTTCTTGGTAAATTTGTTTCATGCATTACAAGTAGACTTGTTTGTTGCTTCTTTCTTATTAGTATCAGATGAAAAATTACTTTTCATTTTGAATTTCTTCCATGGTCCTTTCTTAGTTGCAAGAGATGATGAAGAGGAGTTGGGGATTTTCTTCCTTACTTCCTCCTTATGAGCAGAAATTGCCTTCAATTTCTGTTCCTACCTTATGGCATTTTCATCAACCCCTTCCATCATGGTTGGGCTGTGAACATCCACCTCTCCTCCTATAATGGGATTCAATCCCATGATAAATTTATGTATCCTGAAATTCTCATCAGTTTGATATTGAGGTACATACTTAAGGAGTTTAGTGAACCACTCCCAATACTCAGTTATAGTTATATTTCCTTGAGCTAAGTTCTAGAATTCAGTCATTTTCTGATCATAGTAAAGTTTTGGTATCCAACGTTGCCTAAAGTAACCTTTAAATTTATCCCAAGTGATATTAGTTTCATCAATGTTTAACTCATCCTTATAGTTATCCCACCATGAATATGCCTCATGGGAAAGTTGATATGCTCCCCATATCGCCTTTGTTTCTTCTGAGAAATTCATTATTGTAAAGTATTTCCCCATTTCATTGACCAAATTCTCAGCTCCATCTCCTAATGTGGTGCCATCAAACTTGGGTGGACTTATCCTTTTTATGTCATTAGTAAGCTCAGCTACTAGCCTAGCGTTTTTGTTCTCAAGCTAATCAGGTATGTTCACATTGTTATTATCAACACCTAAATTGGCATTGTCCTTTGGAGGTGGCTGATTATTATTACCAACATCTTCTTCCTCCTCATTTCCCATTACTTGTTCAAGTACATCCAAACGATCTCTTGTGTCCAACAGGGCAGTAAGGATCTCATTAAGTTTTTGGGTAGTTACTACTCCTTCCTTAGGTGGAGGATTATTTGCAACATTTCCTCTTGTTCTAACAATTTTATATTAACAAGAAAATTTAAGTTTCATCAGATTATGGACATAATAGGTCCAAGAGCTGCAACCTTCAGTTATAATACAAAGATGTAACATTCCCATTTTAACACTTTAGAAACAAGAGAAATTCTTTTTTGGTACATAATGTTTCTGTTCTAAATAAAACATCACTTAGAACACACATTCCATGCCAATCAATCTCATAATAGATAACCATATGCATCTGTAATGACTCGGTATACTACCAATCTCTCATTCCATGACTCGGTTACTAACCAATCTCTCATTTTGTCTTAAAGTATAGAATACCTTATGTATACTACATATACTTGGTTTCCTATCCCATTCCAGGTACTGAGTGATCTGTTTAAAGAACCTATATGAATATTTGTTACCAATATTCAACTGCAATCACCTTGCTTTACACTAGGTGACATAGGACAACACAACCAGCAACTTACGATACTTTGGCCAAAGATTTTGAACATATTGTTCATGTTATTATTCTCAGACAATATACTCGTCATTCTGGAATATGTCCTTCACCTCACTCTTCTGTTATCTAGAATGGTCTTTACTGACTACCATCAGTCCACTTGCCCAAGGTTTGACCCTAGCCTAGGTTAGCAACATAATTTATTATAGGAATACACTCACAATGACTTAGGGTATATGGGCATACTCGGCTGACCTAAGTCAACCAGATGTGCCAAGGTACCATGAGTCATTGAAAGCTACTGCCTATCCAGAACATGCTACTAACTTGACCTAGAGAGAAACTAAGTTCAAGTCAAGATGTGTGTAGATCTAGATGAACAAATATGGACGGGTGTTGCCACATGTCAACTATAACATTGTATCCTCAAGAAGTACCAGGAATTCTCGAGGTATAGTCCTATAGTTGGCATGTGCCAACATCCGTGAGAACTGGTTCATCAAGATGTACATACCCCCTTAGTGATAATTAATTCATAACTAATATAGGATTAAGATTCAGGTTACAACAACCATACCTAACCCTAATTCCAATCATTCATTAAGTTATTTATCCAAAATTATCCTATTAGATATGGATAACTTCATTAATTCATGTTTGCATTAATGTTCATTAACGTGGCATAACAAGCAGTTATCCCAAAACAGGACAACAAACATCAAACGTTTAATTCTTAATGCAACCTAGCTATCCAAATCAAGTGTGTCATCCACCTAGATTCAGCTAGTGTTTACTTTACAAATGAAGTACAAAGATTAATGATCGTAACCACCATTCCTTTTATCTTTCATTATTTTGAGAGAGGAAGATTCTTCCTCTACACAGATAGATGTTAGGATTAACATATCCTTTTTATCATTCTTTACTCATATAGTTTAATTGTATGTCCAAAGCATATTTCATTATTAAAACTTTAGTTGTGTAGATAAAGAATGACGTATTTTACAATTTAACAAGTTTCCTTATAATAAGGGGGATCGTACTATCCCCTTAATACAACATATTACATGATATCAGCAATATTATACAATACAGATATAAATAATACCGCCAAGATATCACTATTATTTTGTCATACAAGTACAAAAGAATTGACACCAAAAATTGAAGTCCAACTCAAACCTTTCAATTCAAGATGATAAATATACATTTACAAGACTGTGCATTACAAACATACTACATGTCAATCATCATTAAGTTCATAAGAGAACATTATTTTTTTTCCCAATACAAATCAAGAATGATTCAAAACTCTTTACATAAGATCCAAAATTAAATAAGCCAATGCATCATAAAATTTTTTGCCTTCTTTTATCACTTACGATGTCCATATGCAAAAATTGCTAGCATGGGTCAGTTCAATGAACTGAGCATGATAAGCACTAAGCATTAAAACGAAGTGCATTCCACTAATTTTTCCATTAAAACAACTCTGCTTTAATGAAACAATTAATATATATCATACAAATAAGCATAAGTAATATCAACCAGAAAAGAAGTTCAATTACAAATTTTGAATTCAAATTTAAGAAAAGAGCATAATATGATCCACAACATCTGCATTATAACATATATTTTAATTGATCATATCAATCACTTTTAAACAATAAAAGGTCTTGTCATCCAATTGTTTCATAATTTTATAAGAGTAGAAATACACATTTATCTTTACTAAGTATCAAAAGGAGTTATATACAAAATAGATCATATTAGGATGATTCATCCTAACAACTTAAGAAAAGAAGAAGAATCAATAAATACTATTCCTTATACACTTAATTCATCTGAAAGACAAAAAAAGGTTTAGAACACACCAAACTGCCTCAGTTCAAAAATAAAATTATAAGGATTTAAAATTAAAGGAGATAACACCTAAAAAGAATTCCAAATCAATCCATGAAGGAATAGAATAGTCCAAATAGTCCTACTTGGAAGTCTTAACTAACTTCACTACATGTTAGAAGATATCATCCATAAGATCTGAGACAAGACAGTTCCACAAATTCAAGCTAGACTCACACAGGGTTAAATCTATTCCCGTATGTCCATTCTAAAAGAGGACTCATAAAATATAGGGTGTAATAAGAGTAAACCTTCCAATACCAAATCCAAAAGAAGTATGAATCAGTTAGGCATGGCATTTGATTAAAACATAGTTTGCATTCCCTATTCAACAGAACCAACTCAGCTACTGTCTTTCTACACCATTACAACAAATGACTTATACAAAGTAGACCAAACAATCCAAAAAGAAATTTCCATCTCAGAAGAGATTCAAATCTATGAAATTTCAATCAAATGAACTTATCCAAACAATAGTAAAAAGGGATCTCAATTAGAAAAAATCCAATCAATAATTCATTTCATTTATACTATAAAATGAATTTCCATCTCTATTTCAAACTTAGAAGTTCTTAACTAGTTCCCAAGAGAGAACACAAAACCAGACACACATTTAGAAGTAAATCACACTTCTAGTTTCCCTTACAAATCATTACCAATTAGTTTATCTATTCCCATTCATTAAAAATAAGTTTTAATTCAATTCTCAGATCGAAGTACAAAGTACAGTACTTGAAAACATAATACTGTCCTTAAGAGAATTACATTCCTTTCACTTTTTAAAGACCCCGAGATTCCTTTAATGAATCTAACAAGAATACAAAAGCCCAAAACAATATACATCTAAACAAGTTTCAGAAGTACTCATGAACTCAAAAGAACTAAAATCCCATTTACAAGGCTTTGACATCTCAATACCAAATAACAAGTAGTTCGTGATCCAATTAAGAACAAACTTAAAGAACCAACCCTAAATCAGAGGTAATATAACCTCCCATACAAGATTTTGTTTCACAATAGTGATTCAAATTCTTCTCTCTGTAAAACCCAAAAAACAATTAAAGGATCCGAAGAGAGTAAGAAGATCCAAAACACAAAAAGTCAAGCAAGGTCCCAACCTTACCTCAAGCTTGATCGAAACAAAATTCTCCACAAAACAGTTACAAAACTCCATCAAAAATGATTACGATAGAGAAGATGTTCATTTCAAACATTGATCACAAGAAGGAGTGTGCATACCGTATTTCCATAAGCCTCAAAAACTGTTAACGACTGTTCCAACAAACTCTATATCAAACCAAACCTATAACAAGATATGGTTACTAGTCTATTAATCACTTCGATACCAAAATAGTAAATCCTTCCACAAGACGTGCAGGTTTTCTCAAAGTAAAGGAGGGAAGAATATTCTTTGTATTCACGTGCCCTATAAAGTTCAAAGAAGGTGGTATAGTTTCCAAAAATAGAAGTACCATAGCCATTCCAACAAGAGGCTACAAGGAGAAGATCTCAAAAGAGATTACCAGATCAACTTCAAACCAAAACTAATCTCTCAAGTCTCTTTTGAGTAGATAGTCCCCAAAACAAGTTCAAATCATTTTCAAATCCTTGAATAAGAGTAAAAATCCAGCTCATAATACAAGTGCAGAATCAAACACATTGATTCAACTACAAGTTCAAAACACACAAGTACATAATACGAGTACAGTGTCAAACAGGAAGCTTCGAACAAAAGTTTAGAACTACACAAGGCTCAAATACAATCTCAGAACAAACACCACTACTCCAATACAAGCTCAAATGAAACATAAGGATCCAATAAAAGTTCAAATGAAACACAAGTCTCTAATACAGGTTCATAACCACACAAAGCAACGAATTCTAGTTCAGAACAACACCAGCCTCAAATACAAGTTTTAGAATAAAATACAAAGCTTGAAATACAAGTTTTGCATGCATATAACCAATAAACTAGCACAAAGGAAGTTTCCCAAAAACTAACATTACTATGCAATGGATTTACATCCCAAAAACCACAGAGATTCATAAAAACATGAAAGTAATTAACCAGAAAAATCATGCAAATATTTATCTCAGGAGAGAAGAATTTTTTTAATGAATCACTTAGAATAAAGCAAGAAATATCAATGGGTAGAGCCTGTTGGGCCCCTAGAATGTTGGCTATGTAAAAAAAGTGTGTATGCGCGCATGTCCTAGTTGAAGAGAGGTGCGCAAGGACAAAGTGTGCAGGGTAGGGTTTAAGAGAAGGGTTTAAGGAAGCTCGTGGCATGCATGATGCATGCAGATAGAACCAAGGGTTCGGGACAGTCAAATTGGGCATTCAGGGAAAAACACATGAAAATCATGACCTGAATGCACATGGATAAGGTGCCAGCCTGGTGATAGGTTGGCCCAAGAAGGAGCATGCCTGCGGTAGAAGCTTCTAGAAGCACACCATGGTATAAATTGGAAAGTTTAGGCCTGGAGGAGCATGCTTACATGGAGGACCACATTTAGACACTTGGCATCAGATCTGAGGGTAATGGTGGATGAGCTGGTAGTCCATAAAGGCTATAAATACAAGCACCTGTAGAGTAAAAGAAGAGGGAGGAGGAGAATAAGAGAGTGGGTGGAGCTCTGTAGAAATACTACAAGAACTCTGTTAGTGGGTAATTGCACTTGGGAAAGGTTGTATTGGGTATGGGGATTGTAATTTTTCTTTCTGTTATCTAGCTACATTAGTCCAATTGTAATGCATGATTGCAGTCTACTTCTCTGTGACATTATGTAATAGCTCCATGGATGTAATGAGGCTTCCAGTTTATATATATGAATATCAATGGTTATGATACATACATATTTTTCATAGGTTCTCTTTCATTTATGTTTATGTTAGGTATGGATGTTTGTATAATTCTTTCTGTTATGATACAAGTCATATAGTCTATGAAGTACTATCTATCTGGAATGGTTGTAAGGATCTAGAGGCTATTCTGAGCTCTATGGTTCTTGTATATCATAAATCCTCTTTAAATCTCTTAGACACAAATCATAGATGATGTTTCCCACTTAACTCACATAAAATAGAGACTCGGTACCTACATGTGCCTTGGGTGAGCACCTACCATCCGCTGGGTGATAAGCTGGTGTACATGGGGTTGCTTTCTTTTGTGATAGGGATAATAATGACTACATCTTGGTTTCATTACCAGTACCCCTTTTCGAAGACTTAGTGGGAAATAACATACATCATGATCTGTGTAGTGAGTAATGATAGAGTGGTTAACATTGGAAAGTGTTAAATCATGGTTCAAGAGAATGGAGGATGAATTTTCTTAGAGATTCAACACTGGACCTGATTTTGATGCACGTATATGGGTAGAAGAGAACATCTACCATGATTTGTATGAAACTTTTTTTAGCTGCTTCTGAGTGAAACTGTATGAATGGCTCTAAGCCTGTGCATCTAGATCAAGTTGGAATTATGGATCGCATGTGTGGACCCAAGAAGAATACCAGAGGGTGCATGATGTAGATACGATGTGGACCCATGTTGTGGATCATTGGTGGAAAGGAGTACTAGCTAGCTACACTGTGGAGTATGCCATTTCCACATATACTTGTCTAGAGGTTGCTAAGTTTGAGCTTCTGAGGGAGCCCAGAGGATCGTTTCTACGTGTTGTCCCTTTGGCTATGAAAATATTGATGGTTACCATGAGTTTAGAGGCATTCCCAATGGCCGGCTAAACCATTCTGAGTGTTGGGCAAGGAAGCTAGAGTGGAGGAAGATGGTAGATGTTGCGATGGAGAAAGAAAGGGAGGAGAGATGACTCAAGTATGGTGAAGCACGTGAAAGGGATATTGCTAGAAAATGTGAGGTTACAGGTGTGATGGATGTATGGCAGAAGTACTTGTGGGAGGGATTTGAGGTTCATGCAAAGGACGTGGAACCTGCGCAGTCTGTGCGACCCCATCTTAACAAGTGCATAAGAGAGACCCCTTCGGCTTCTGATGAGAGTTCATCACACAGAGAAAGAAGAACCATTGGAGCACATCTGAGCCCACCTAGCAACCGAACCCTAGCACTTGATCTTCTAGATCAGGGGGAAAATATTTCTAGTCTAGTTGGTTACATTGGAGGTGATTGGTCTACACCCAAGAGGTATAATTTCTCGTTCGGGCCTTCTATGGCTGCAAACACTAACCTAGTGTTAGGACTTTTCAGGAAAGGTATAGACACACAAGCTTTTGGTCTCACATCTAGGAGTGGCATGGGGTATACTATTGGTAGTGCGGCATTGTAGTAGACCACAGGTACACAGCTTAGTGGAACTTTGGGGACCCTTGACATGACCACTATAGGACCTAGTGGGTCTGGTGGATCTGGTGGTTCAGGAGGAATAAGAGCTAGTGGGTCTGGTGGGTCTGGTGGTTCAAGGCATGGTAGACTTGGTGGATTTGGTGGTTTAGGACCTAGTGGACATAGTGGATCAGGTAAAGGAGGAAACAAAAGCATAAACCAAGGCTCTGGCTTAGGAGGATTCGGGCCCCAACCACCCCCACAAGTTTTCTTTGAAATGTCTCTTCATTTTCTTGATTATAGAGGTATTGAGGATGTTGTGGAACATGTCCACAAGTGTGAATTACTATGGCATGCAAAGGGTATCACAACCCTAGAACAGAATGGTAGTCAGTTTACAACCACGTTGCAAGGGCAGGCACATAGTTGGTATAGGAAATATGACCTTCATCAAATAGTGGTGGCCTATACTACTTTAAAGAGCACATTCTTGGTAGAATTCCACATCCTTGAGTTTGAATAAAAGAGCATCAGTGCTTTGAAGGAGATTCAACAAAGAATGGTAGAGAGTGTGCGGGAGTATGAGGCACAATTTAAAACTCTCTTATCTAAGTTGTCATATGATATTCACCATTCATAGCATGCTTAGTGGTTTGTTGGAGGATTTATCACACCCTTTAGAAGGGCCTTATCTCATAAAACTTTTACAAACCTGTGTGAGGCATTGGAAGCTCCTATGCATACCGAGGCTATTGCTAGTTTTGATACTGGTGTTAGCTCGTTCCTGGAGGCTTAGATTACAGCTATGGCCAAGCAGCTAGAAAATTTGTCTATAAACTCAATCCATGAGACTCGTAGTGGTTTATGGTGCACAAATTGTGAGGTAGAGGGGCACATTAAGGATAATTTCCCCCGGAGGATAGTATGCGTCGTGGCTATAGACTGTGAAATTTTTCATGGGGATCATGATGCAAGTAGATGCCCCTTATTACAACGTGCAATCCAGAAGAATGTTTCTTGCTACTATAAGATCTGCACCTCTACAACCCATGATACTAAGGACTATAGGCTCATAGATCAGATCCATGAGGCCTTTGATCATGGGGTGCACCAGACTAGTACTGCCAGTAGTTCTAAGGGTGATGATCACCATTATGAGCAATGCACAGATGGAGGCACATGCGGAAGGGGTTTTCAAGGAGGATTTTGTGGTCATGGTAACCATGGAGGAGGAAGGACTGAGTTCTCGTGAGGAACCTATTTCAATTGTGAGTCTACATAGCATTACGAATGAGAATTCCCAAACCTGTTGCAGTGCTCATGGTGTGGAAAGAAGCATAAGTACGATGAGTTCTTAGAGTTGTTTGAGCACATGAAAGACAAGGGTGTTGTAATGGTCAGTATTAAGAAGGAAAAAACACATTGGATGCCTCACATAACATGGGATGTAGGTTTGGAGCCTGTCTTAGTAACAAGGGTGGAAGCTACATGTGTAAGAGAGATACCAAGGCAGAAGAACTTGGTTTCAAGGGAGGAAGTAGTTCATGGAAAGTACCTAGACCCCGTGCATCAAAAGGAGGTATATCAAGACACCATGGATGTCATTCAGAGTTTACAAGGGGAAATATGGTGTCTAAAGGAGCAATCTAGGAGGGAAGAACAAGGGAGGAGAGTCGAGGCACCAAAAGATGACCTGGATGAGGTCAAGGAGGTGTGTAAAATGCTAAGGCAAGAGAATATCATTCCCTTGCTAGGATCATGGTTGGGAGAGAAGGTACCACACGTCGGAGGAGAGCACAAGAGGAAGGTCTTGCATGCAAACCTTCCCCCTCACAGCCTTGACTATGACAAGGAGATCATATTGAATGTAGTTATAGATGGATGGCTCCTTAGTAATATCCTCATTAACACAGATGCAGAGGTTAATGTTTTAACTTTGGATGCATGGCATCAGATGGGAAGAAATGCATTACAGCCATCTTTGAATGTGTTGTATATGTCAAACAAGACTAAGGTGATTCCCATCGGTGTCTTAGAGGATGCTACTATCACTCTCTAGGGAGCTAAGTTTACCGGAGACTTTGAAGTCTTGGTGCTTGCTGAGGTAGACAATTTTCCAGCACTCCTTTGGCGCCCATGGTGTTATAAGAAAAATGCGGAACTTCAGTTCAACAAAGGGTACATCAGCTTTGAAAATAAGGAGAAGCGGGTCATTATACCCCTGGCTGATGGGATTTCGATGCCCTATACTAAACCCCTGGGAGAAGAAGTTCTAGACAGGATATATGTGTGCTCAGTCAGGGACCTAGAGATAATACATCTTACCAACGGAGTTATCCAGTTTGAAGATGCTCAGTTAGAAAGTGATACCACTAGTCTAGCATGTGAAAATTAGGTGCATGGAACTTATGAATTAATGGGACAATAGTTAAGAGGTTCAGTGACCAAGGTGACAAAGGCACACACAGTCTGATGCTTAGGTGGAAAGGCGCTGCATAAGTATTCAAGAGGATCCTTCCTTGAGATCTTTCTATGGGAGATGGAAGCACAGTGGAAGAATGAGAAGGAACAGAGGGGGATGTTAAGCTATGTCCTTCTTGGCATAGTGGAACAGTGGTGGGCTACCCATTAGGATAGCCTTTTGGAATGGCGTGAGGTAATAATTTCTCTCTCTGTCAGATTCTCTAGGAGCAACGTTCCCATGACCATCAAGGACTCCCATGGGAAGGAGCCCACCTCTTTCCATATCCAAGAGTGTGAAAGGATCTAGAGAGAAGGCACAGAAGCTTTTCCACCATCCCTTTGGGTGCACAAGTTGTATTCTACAGTGTAGGGTTACGTGCACGTATGGTACATCCATTTGGAGACATGCCACTAGACAGGGAATTGGCAAGAGCTCGCGGCTGACCTCATTTAAACCTTTGAGTATCGAAGTACCAAGCCATTAGTTGATAAGGAATTGTAAGGTATCAAGTGCCTTACCATGGGGGATAGTTCCATGGTAGAGGATAGGCTATTAAAGTTACTAGGTGGACCAGGTTTTGAGGCATGCTTTGAAGAAGAAGTAGAGTAAACAGAAGAGTTATAGCTTGAGCACACGTGTTTGGAAAAGGATAAAGGGAAGTTGGTGTATGTGATTGATGGAGAGGAAGTGGAAATCTTGGATGTTAGCTATTCTGTAAGGACACGCGAGGTGGTGGACAGTTCTGATACTCGCGCACACACCCACCATGAGCCCTTAAAGAAAAATAAGGTTAACATCGGTTCAGGAGAAAAACCTAAGGAACCTATTATTGGAGATTACTGGTTGGAGAAGGAAGTCTCTAAGATCATTGATTTGTTGCATGAATTTGAGGATTTATTCTTGTGTGGGTACCATGAGCTCAAAGGCGTTCACCATTCCTTGGGGAGATGAAGATAAAGATGAAGGATGGTGCACACCCGGTCAAGAAGAGACCCTACCAGATGAATCCCAATTTTCTCATAAAGGTTAAGAAGGAGATAGAAAAAATGATAGCTTCTGGGATCATTGAAGTAGTGGAGGAATCAGAATGGATAAGTTTGATGGTAATCAACATCAAGAAGGATGGGAGGATTATGATCTGTGTGGATTATAAGGATCTGAATGTAGTTTCTGTCATTGATTCTTTTCTAACCCCCTTCAATGAAGAAATTTTGGAAGGAGTCAATGGGCGCAAAATCTATTCCTTTACGGATGGATTTTTGGGGTACCACCAAGTCCAGATTGCAAAGGAAGACTAGGAGAAGACAATTTTTGCCACTGAGTGGGGAAGTTTTGCATATATGGTCATGCCCTTTGGGTTGAAGAATGTGCCTGTTGTTTTTTCGCACATAGTGGTGTAAGCATTCCAGGACTTCATCCATAAGTTTCTTCAGGTTGATGATTGGACAGTATATGGTCTAGTAAAAGACCATTGTGATAATTTGAGGTTAATGTTTGAGAGGTTTAGATAGTTGAGGATATCCCTCAACATTAAGAAATGCATATTTTCTACACCCTTTGGCATGTTATTATGGCATATCATATGCAAGGAGGTCTTGCTGGTAGATCCTGCTAAAGTTACAGTTATTATGGGGTCAGGGGAACCTACTAGCCAAAGCGCAATGCACAAATTCCTTGGGCATATGGGTTATTACAATAAATTCATCAAGGGGTATGCCAAGATTTCCACACCTTTATAAGAGCTACTCAAACATAAAAGTGACTTCCATTGAGGAGAGGCGCAGCAGAGGGCATTTGATACATTAAAGGATAGGCTTATCACCGTGCCTATATTACGCTTTCCCTCTTAGGACAAGCTCTTCCATGTCTATGTAGATTCCTCACGAACTACTATTGGAGTAGTACTTACATAGCTAGGTGAAGGTATTATTGATCACCATTTATGTTTCACAAGTAGGAAGTTGACACCAATAGAGGAGAATTACAAAATGACTGAGTGTGAAGTGTTTTCAATGATCTACGCATTTTTCAAATTAAAGCAGTATCTGCTGGCAACACCCTTTATATTTTACATCGTCCACATGGAATTAAAGTATTTGGTGAACAAGCTCATTCTCAAAGGGTGCATATGTCGATGGGTATTGTTATTTCAAGAGTTTGAGTTCACCGTAGTAGTGAAACTTGGGAAGAGTAATTGTGGACCTGATCATCTGTCAAGAATTGATTTAGGGGAGGATACGTAGAGTATTAAGGAGATAATGCCATACACGCAACTATTTAGGTTACGGAACACACCCTCAGATTTGGAGGAAATTGTGGTATTTTTAAAGGAAGGTGTGGTGCTGGAAGGAATGAAAGCATTAGAGAAGAAGTAACTAGCCATATGCGTCGCGCCCTACATGTTGATCAGTGGAGACTTGTACAAGTTGGGATGTGATGAGGTGTTGTGCAGGTGTTTATTAGAGCATGAGCACCTTGCCATCATGGAGGAAGCACATGGAGGAAGTGTGGGTGGTCATTATGCAAGTGATGCCATGACGCGTAAGCTATTAATGGTAGGTTTGTGGTGGGAAACCCTGTACAAGGATTGTAAATACTATTGTAAAGTGTGTGACCATTTTCAGCGCATTGGCAAGCCAGGAAGGAAAGATTAAATGCCTTTACACCCTATCCCTGGCATGGAGCCTTTTTAAAAGTGGGAAATAGACTTTGTAGGCCCTATTGCACCAACGGCGTGTAGGACTAGGTCATGTTATGTCATCACTTGCATGGATTATCTGACAAGGTGGGTGGAGGCAGCCCCAACTAAAGACTACACAACAGCCACAGTGGCAAGATTATTTTGGGAGAACATTATCACGAGGTATGGATGTCCTTTGAGTTTAACTAGCGATAGGGGTACGCATTTCTTGAATGAGACCATGAGGATCTTTTTAGCAGAGTTCATGGTGGCTCATCACAAGACTACACCCTATCACCCACAAGCAAATGGAACTGCAGAAGCATTCAACAAAATACTAAGTCATACCCTAACCAAAATTTGTGATGTCATCAGACAAGATTGGGATGAAAAAGTATCAACAGTGTTATGGGCTTATAGGACAACTTATAAAAGCTTGAACAAATCCACACCATTTTAGTTGGTGTTTGGTGTGGAATTTTTTCTGCCAATTGAATTCATGTTACCCTATCTATGAATAGCATGCGTAGGAGGGTTGGTTGATGAGAAAGCATTGGAAGAGAGAATTGATAAGTTAATGAAGTTGAATGAGAGAGGATCACTCACCAAGAGGAGCCAAACAGTAGAGAAAGTAAAGCAAAAGGCTTGGCATGATCACCACATAAGAAACAAAAAGTTTGAGGTTTGGCAAATGGTCTTACTTTATGATTCTAAATTTTTGCACCATCATAGGAAGTTGAAAGTCCATTACAAGCACTGGATGGGATGAAGTTTCCTTGACACTTCAATGGGAGTAGGCTAAAGCCCTACCATAAATAATTTCTCTCAGTGTTTATAAATAAGGCATTTTTTCCAGTTAGTTTAGAATTTTCCTTTATGTATTTCTTTTCTTATGTTTCCCTTTCACATTGTTGTTTTGTTTTGCACCTTGGGCACCGGTAACCTTATTGCTACTTTTTGAGAATTTGTGAGTGCGCAGAGGACTGTGCATTATTTTAGTGGGCGGTGAAGTAATGTGAAGGAGTGCATGGTTAAAGTGCCAAGGACATTGTGTTAAAAATCCTAGTTGAATGGCCCTGTTAAAAGAGGTGCTTGAAAAGAAAAGATAGAAAAAGGATGGTTAGTGTAAAGATAAAGCTACTTTTAGATCCCACGTACAAAGGAGGAGAAAGTGCATTAAGCAACACGAGGGAGACGAGAGGAAAAATAAAGACAAAATAAGTGCCTTAGGCGCTGGGTACACGCACGTAAGAGTCTCCTGTCAGGTTGGATTGGTTGTGCACCAGAAGGTTGAAGGTTTGTCCGCATAGGTTGGGACGTGTGAGTGAAAGCGCTGAAGACGGGATTTGTTTTAAAAATCTGCATTAAATGTAAAAAGTATAGTGGTAGGTGAAGTAGCACTTAATGCTTAAAAAGGGAAAAAACTATAAATAAAGGGGTCGAGACACTTCATTTTTCACTTTGCATATTAGGAGAACAAATCATTTTTTGCACCTTTGCAAACTAGGGCTTCCAAAAAACTGATCCATGTGAAGAAAAATTTGGAGAGATTGAAGCGTTGGTAACCAGTTTGGATTTACGAACCAGGAGGAAGGGATTTCATGGGTGTAGGAGAAATTTTGGGAAGGTGCCATCTTGTAAAGGGAGTATCCCAGTTAGGTTTTGAAGAACTACGACACGGGTTTAAGTAATTTTCTTCACAATTTCGAGATCTAAGGTTGGAGAGACCAAAATAACTGAGTAACACGATGTGATTGAAGTGGGAAGAAGACCTAGAGAATGGCACCCAAGAAACTAGCTAGTACACCTACAAAGGGAAAGGGAAAGGGAAAGGGCAAGCAACAAGAAATTGAAGCACACACAAATGAGGAGTGGGAGTCCCATCTTAGGAACATGTCCGTAAATTACTATAATCATCAGATAAACACAATCAAGAAGGAAATGGTGCTGGAGTTAGTGTGCCCAATGAACAAATAGACACCAAATGGTTTACCCATATATAATGATGATGTGAAGGTCAAATTGGAGAAGGTAGGGTTATTAAAACTCTTTGAGTTGCCCTACTTTGGGAAACATGAGTGCTTATATCAGTGGCTGATGTTGCATGTACATGAGGACTATTTCCACTTCGTAGGGCACAAGATGTGCATAAATCCTCAACTCATTTCACATTTCACAAGCCTCATTTATGAAGGAGATGGTTTGGAGGATGATTTTACTGACAAAGAAGCGATTAAGGAAACTATCGCCACTTTTGCATGCAAGAAGGGGTCAAGGTATTATGATGTTGTAGACATTAAGGATCTAGTGATGAAGATGGTAGCATACCTGGTGTCAAATTTAAATGCCCAGGAGAGATGGACCCATGTCAACAAGCCATGTTGACTGTGTGCAAAAATATTTCAAAGGGCACCATCTACAATTTGTCTGCATTCATTGCGGATGAAATTATCAACTGCGTGAAGGAAGGTGATAAGATCCTATTTGGAAATGTGTTACTAACCATCATGTTCTTGGAAATCGAGGCACCAGATGCATCAGATAAGTTTTTATGGGAGTACCCTTCTGAAGACCCCTCACCCTCCAAAAGGTTTCAAAAATACTCTTGTGAAACTATGACAACAATACACAAGGCGTGCTTGGAAAAGTGGTATATGTGCCCAAGGAGCGCGTTTGGGGTAGAATGGAGAATTCCTGAGCAACTACCAGTAGCCACCAAGGGAGAAGCGCAATTTTCTATGTACTAGCATTTCTATTTGGGCAGATTTAAACTATCAGATGGGACATGGAGGCCATAGTGTAAGCTCCCCTTTTCCTTCACATCTCAATACTTCCAAGCAAGAGTAAATAGATTCAGGGAGTCCAAAAATTTTAAGTTGGACCTTGGTATTCTAGACTAGGACCATAGGGAAATGTACAAAGGGTTGGTGTACCCCAGAAAGTGTGCATACATGGAGCGGTATATATCGCATGAAGTTTAGATGACAAGGCCCATGACTTTGCCCATTGCAGAAGGATCCGCAACGCGCGTGTACATTTTCATAAGACCCAAGTTGGAGAAGGGAACATATCTGTAGAATGACGTATCTATACCTCAAGATCCAACTGGTAGGAAGAGACCTATGCCCAAATGGGGGGAAAAGAACTAGAAAATAAAATTCCAAGTGTGGTGGAGACACAGGTAATAGGCTCCCCCAGCACAAGTGCCATAACTAGTATGTATGTGCACAAGAAAAATCCCATAGTAAAAGAGAAGACTCCAGAGTTAGAAAAACCATCAGATAAAGAGTCATCAGAAGAAGAAGAAACAAAGTCACCGACACCAAAATCTCTGGTTAGAAAGAATCAGAGGGTAGAAGAGGAGACCACCTCAGAAGAAGTTGGAAATTTGGACAAGTGCATAGGAGAAAAGGATGACAGTGAAGAAAAATTAAGTGGGGAAGAGGACCTTGGGAAAGATCAAGGGCCGCCTATTTTCAATGTACATGATTTAGAGGAGGAAGGTGGAGAAGAAGAACAAGGGTTCCTTTTTATGTGGTGTAAAGATAGCCACGTAGGAGAAAGCACCTAGGACATGGGAAAAGATAAGTTAGCTAGCGCGTAGAAGCAAGAGTCTCCAATTTATGCACATAGACAAACAACCAAGGTGGCAGAAGAAGAAGAGACAAGGAACATTGAGACCATGGTGGAGAACAAATTGGAACACAGCATTGAGCTAGTGTTGAACAAAGAGAAGAAGGAGAGCATAGAAGAGGAAAGTGGCAGCACTAGAGGCCTAGTTTTAACTACAAGTATACCCAAGGGTACATGCATGGGAGGAAGGCAAGTAGAGGGGGAGAGGGCAGAGATGGTTTATATTGATGACCCCAAGAAAGTGTTCCGTATGCAGTTCTAAAGTACCATTCCAGTAGAGGAGCTTATAACAATGTCATCTTTTGACAAGGAGGCTGCATATCCACGAACAAGGAAGATGCTCTCATGGGCTATAGAGTCCCACCTTGATGAACCAAAGTTTGAGGAAAGCCATGGGGAAATAATAACATTGTTAGGACCAAGAGAAAACAACCCAGTGTTGGACACCCAGCAACTCTCGGATGAAAAACTATGTAACGCGCTCAACAAAGTCTCCATTGAGATAGGGGCTAGAATGTTCGGGCGGAATGATAGGCTCAGAGACCTAGAAGGGGAGCTAAAGAAGAAAGAGGAAGAGCTCACTACTTTGACAAAGGAGCTAAGCTAGGATAGGTTGATCAGTTCCCAGTGGCAGCGTGAATTGAAGGATGAAAAGGCTAAGGTGAGTGCTATGTAAAAGAAAGTAGAATCCATTAATGAGGCTATACTATTGAAGCATCTGGACCTAGCATCACCCGCGAAGAAGTATGGATCTACCTTGGTATTATTGGAGGATTTAACAAGGGTGATCACCATGGAAAGATAGCCGCTAGCCTTGGAGTCTGTACAGGAAGTGGCTGCACGCCTGGAGAAGGAAGATAAGTTGAAGATCGTAGCACTCGTCATGAAATATAGCAAGGTTCTTGCTGATGTAATGGCTACTTCTCGGACTACTAAGGCCACATACAATAATTTCATGGATAGAGATAAAGTGGCAGGTGCCTTGGTCACCACTCATGAAGTAGAACTAAAGGAATTCAAAGAGAAGAACAAGGGAAATAGCGCAGAAAGGGATAAAATCCTTGCTGAGGTTGAAAGTAAATATGAAGCCATTGAAACCAGAGGTTCAATCAAAAACCAGTTAAAGGAACTATATCCGCATATTACATGAAGAATGGACGCGCTGGAGGATATATGCAAGGAATTAGAGAAGATCACTGATACCATGAGCGTGTAAGGAGATGGACTAAATTTTGGGGAGGTAAGCGTCCTTGTCGGAGACCTCTGTCAGAGAGCATAGGAAGAAGTCGATGCCTGGAAGAAATTGGAGGCTAACTTGCAAAAGGATTTTCCTAGCTTGTTGCAGAGATTCTTTCACTCTCCCATTCTTTCATCCCCTTATTCTTTCTCCTAGGCATAATCCTATTGCATTCTTTCTTTCACTTGAGAAGTGTTCCTGTGGATGGAGTGTAGGCATAGTGTGGGGTGATGTTGGGCCCCTAGAATGTTGGCTAAGTACAAAAAGCATGTATGCACATAGGTCCTAGTTGAAGAGAGGCACACAAGGACAGACCACACAGGGTAGGGTTTAAGAGAAGGGTTTAAGGAAGCTCGTGGCACGCACGACATGTGCGGATAGAACCAAGGGTTTGGGACTTATTCAAATTGGGTGTTTGGGGTAGAACACATGAAAAGCATGACCTGACTGCATGTGGATAAGGTGCCATCCTGGCGACAGGTTGGTCTAGGAAAGAGCATGCCTGCAGTAGAAGCTTATAGAAGCACACCATGGTATAAAGTGGAAATCTCAAGCCTGGAAGAGCATGCTCACATGGAGGACCACATTCAGACACTTGGCATCAAATCTGAGTGTGCTAGAGGATGATTTGGCAGTCCAGAAAGGCTATAAATACAAGTGTCTATAGATTAAAAGAAGAGGGAGGATGAGAACAAGAGAGTGGGTGGAGCTCTGCAGAAATAGTGCAAGAACTTTGTTAGTGGGTAATTGCACTTTGGAAAGGATGTATTGGGTATGGGGATTATAGTGTTTCTTTTTGTTAGCCTAGCTACATTATTCTATTTGTAATGCATGACTGTGGTATGCTTCTTTGTGACATTCTGTAATGTCTCTATGGATGTAATGAGGTTATCAGTTTATATATATGAATATCAATGGTTCTGATACATACATATTTTTCATAGGTTCTCTTTCATTTATGTTTATGCTAGGTATGGATGTTTTTATACTTCTTTCTATTATGATACAAGTCATATAGTCTATGAAGTACTATCTTTCTGGAATGGCTACAAGATTCTAGAGGCTGTCCTAAGCTCTATGGTTCTTATATGTCATAAATCCTCTTTAAATATCTTAGACACTAATCATAGATGATGTTTCCCACATAACTCACATAAAAGAGAGACTCAATACCCGCGCGTGCCTCGGGTGAGAACCCAACATCCAGTGGGTGATAAGCTGGTGTGCATGGGGTTCCTTTCTTTTATGATAGGGGTAAAAATGACTACAAAGCCTATCATGCCTAATAGTGCCTCTATTAATTCGAAGGAGACTTCCAACTGAGCTTCCCACACTTTTTCTTCTTGACGAAAGATCAAATACTAAACAAATTTTCTTCCAATGCCTCATATAAATTCCTTTGATTGAAAATAGACCAGAGAAACCAAAAATAGCCATGAAGTAGGAGTCAAACTTATTTTCAAACAACCAGATAGCTCCATACAGATAAAAATTTGTGAGAACCAAACAACCTCCCAAAAATCTTCCTCCCTTATTTCCAAGATAGTTTACACACAAAAACAGAGGTCCATTAATGTCATTACTCCCAAATCTCCCACTTATCTCTCCTTGCCACCATCTCCCAAAACTGGCAAATGCCATTTTTAATTTAACATGTAATTCCATGTTTAGTGAAGCCTCCACGTATGCCTCTACTAAAGTTAACTAGCCTTTTACAAAACTGGTAGTACCTCCATACATTAAACCCAATCAAATCAATTAAATTCCATTAGAACCATCGCCCTGGTGCCATGCGACCCTTAGGTTCCTTTTTAATAGTTTAGGATAGATTTCCCCAAAACTTAGGTTAGTCTAAAAATAATTACGTTAGGTCTTAAAACATTGCCATAGGTAATTTCCACCTTAGGTTTGATTAAATTCACATCCATATAGTATTAGACATTAGGTTAATATAGCCTAACATTACTTTAGTAATCTATCCCTTATTCATTTGGCACAAGAGCTTAGGTTAGGACACCATCCCAACAAAATAGAATAAGAATCTTAGGTTAGAATGAAACCCAAATAAGTAGGCGTAGCTAAGAAGTAGGTGATCTTACCTAGCTTATGATACTATTAGGATAATCCTTTAGTTTGAGGATATTGATCCCCTTTATAGTCATGAAGCAGACTATATTTCGTTTACACCATTAATGTCTTGCAGAGATCAATCCCAAAGACCCAAGCACAAACATACAACCTAATGAAGACACGTTCACACAAGACCAAAGAATTTGTAACATACAAAGTTCAGTCCACTATGTCTCTCAAAATAATGAATTTCAATTTTACCATTTAGTCTGTTAAGAAGATTTAAAACATTCCTTGGATCATAGAAATTGATCCAAGGATGAGTCAGTAAAAGAGATAAGTTTGCAACTCTCAAAATTAGATTACAGATTATTAATAAGAAGTGAAAATGGATTCTTGAAAGCCATATCATTTCCGTCCAAGAGTAGAAATGATTTATCCATAACAAGCATGATCTTCAACATACAAGGGAACACACCTCATTCAATAAAATCACATGCCAACACTTGTAATGTAAAGAGAAATATAACAGATTGTCCAAGGTATTACACTAATGTTGATGAATCGGTGCAACAAGAACTACAAAAGACTCAAAATTTTCAGCTATGGGAGCTACCTTTCTTTGTGAAACCTGCCCTGTTGTTTAGATGGTTAATTTCATAGGTCCATGAGGAATTTTTATACTTCATAGGAAGAATGATGAGGATTATAGGCCACTTGATTAGGACAGTTATAGGCCTGTAGAACACTGGCAAGGACATGGTACTTGATTCATGTGTCACTACAAAGATTGAGGAGCTAGCTAAGAGATTGAGCTATGAGAAGGGAGGAAGGGCACATGTGATTTTGGATCTCCCATACCCAGTGTTTAGAGTCACCTCTTGGCTAATTTATTACAAGTTGGTCACATCATAGAGGTGGAGATACATCAATGAGAGGCTCTTTTATGTGGCCTCGAGAGTGTCAAAAAGGGAACATTATAATTTTGCAGAGTTTATCAAAAACTGAATTGTTAAAGAAGCACAAGTACAAAATAGGGTAGGTGTAAAAATCACATGGGACTCCATACTTTTATTGATCATATTTTGGGAGATTGGTGTCCCACATGGGCCATATGGGAACATAAGGGTTCACCCATCGGTGCATTCATCCCCTGTAATTTAAATTGTGAAGTTCACTTATGATGGAACCATCTCAAGAACCTACAAGGCTTGGATGAAAATGTGGTTTGAATGGTTGCATGAAGCATTTGATAATGAGTTGTGCATCCCCCATGAATTTCCACAAGTCTTTGGGGATCAGGTAAAACTTAGAGTTACTCAACATATCTACCTAGAAAGGTTTATGATGGCCAAGGGAGAGATGGGGCCATGGTGCAAGCACCCCTTCGCATTTACTTCTAAGTACATGAAGTGCACCATAAACCAGATAAAGGACACACAAAATATGGTCTTTTATGTAGAAAAAGTGGATGTTGATGTCCATATATTGCATGCGACATACAATTATGGTAATCGACCTACTTATGTCAAATTTTTGGAGCCAAACTTTATGGACTTGCACCCTCAATTCAATATGACCATAAAAGGATACTTCAATTGAGTGTTGATGTAGTTGTGCCCCAAAAAAAGGGGGGGATTGAAGTGGAGGTTACAAAATCCTCCCTTCCAAAGTCGTGATAAGCACCAATCCCACCCATGAAAGTGGTACAGGTTGAAGAAGAAGAATAAAAACAAAGTGAAGGTAAGTTAGATACTTCCCAGAAGAGGAGGTACTACATGTGCTGCAATGATAGCAAGGGCACCAACACTTCACTACAAGATGGTGCTAAGGCATCATTACCAGGGTGTGAAAAAGAGAAGGAAGAGGAGGAATATCTTGAAGAAAAAAAACAAAAAATACATGATGCATCAAGCCCCATAATAGGCTCATAGGAAGGATAAGAAGAATACCCCACTACCTTCAAGGCAGAGTTGGAGGAAGAGTTAGAAGAACTAGAAGCTGAGGTTGAAGCCACAGATATGGGTGAGGTGCATGAGGAAGGAAAGGATCAATCTATAGGACCTGAGAAGAGCCCAATGCGTAAGGCCTCCCTGACTCAGACCGCCAACCCAAGGGGAGATAAGGGGGACTCCTTTACTATAAAGGATGATAAAGGATTTACCCTTGGAGAAAATAAGTAGAGGACAAAGCGAAAAACTACGAGGAAGAAGTGGACACCCATGTCCCTGCATATGGACTTCATGGATGACCCCACGAAGGTATTACACAAAATGTTTCAATCCACCCTTCCTCTAGAAAAGCTACATGGATGGGATTTAATTGATCAAGAAGGGGGTATGCCCAAAACCAGGAAGATGCTCAGCTGGAACATTCATTTCCATGTCGAAGAGCCTGAGTTTGAGGTCAATGATAATGTGATCAATACCACCCATTAGAAGAAGAAAGGAGGAGAAACATATAGGGTAGTGGATCTTAGTCACCTAATAGATAATAAAACATGCAGTGTGCTTCATAAGATGTCTTCGGAGGTGATCTGATGCGGCTCGGATTTAGGAGCCACTATTTAGACCCTAGTAGCTAAAAAGAAAAAAATAGAAAATGAGATAGATAGACCTTGTCAGGGATTAAGGGATTAATAGGTGTGAACTAAGGAAGCATACAACCGAGTTAACTCCCTCGTGAAGAGCATTTTAGGACAATGTCCAACATTGGTGAGCCAGGCTGGGAAAAACTATGGGGATGAGATGGAATATCTTGAAGACCTTTTGGGAATGTTGCTAACAAACATCAAGGATGGCTTAGGGCCCATGGCTGTAAATATTGCAAAGGATAAGGAATAAAAAAAGGTCATTTTTGAAGCCCAAATCATTGAGTTGGAGGACTTGCTCACCTAACTTAATGAAGAAAATATACTGGCACATAGGGGCTTCAACAGATACAAAAAATGTGAGCCCATCATTAATGCACAGGTAGCAGAAGAGGAGGCTTCCCTCAAGGATGTACAAGATATCAACCCCACCAACAAGGATGAATACACATAGTTGGTTATTAACACCACAGATCAGAAGGATAAAATCAAAACAAAGCATGAGAACTTGGAATTCAGGATTAGTGAACTCTAGGATTACATCACTAAGCAGATGGATGAGTTCGAGAGTGTCTGCACAGAATTGGTGGTAGCTATAAATGCACTAAAGGGAAATGTGGAGTAAATTACCATAGACCAAGTGCCCAACAACATGGGAGAAGCACTAGGGAAGGCCTTATCAGAATTGAAGGCCTATGAGAAATTTAAGGACAAGATAGACGTGGAGTTCCGTGAACTCCTCCATTTAGTCGCATAGCATATTCTTCCAGTCTTCAATTCTTTATTTAGATTCTTTCAATTCTATTATTCTTTATTCTTTTAAGGAAAAATGTTATTGCCTTATCAGGTTTTGGTCATCAAGACTTTGTTCGAGAAGTGCGAAGGATTGTCAAGGTGGAAATAAGATTAGTGTGGGGTGATGTTGGACCCCTAAATTAACTAAGTACCTAAGGTGCAAAACTCTATGGCACATGGAAGCAAGGTGCGAAGGCACGCGTGGAAGTAGTTCTTGGAGATGTACGAAGGCTCGCACCCAGGAAGGATAGATTTCAGGCTTAGTGAGTTTTTGGATAGCATGAAAGGATGCATTTAGGAAACAAATGAAAAAGTGACTAGATACAAATATGGATAAGCTATGGAGACTTACAACTTAAGGAAAGGATATTCCAGGGCATCAATATATTTATCATGAAAGGATAAGGAGATGAGTTTGTTATGGATTAGTTGACACATGCATGCTAAGGACACTTGATTACGAGAAATGCATGATGACATCTAACATGTTCTTGGGTAGTGATAGGGAAATCATGAAATATTCCTTCAGGATTTCTCATGTAATGATGAGCGGTTAAGAGGAGATTCCTTGAGAGTTCCTCATATGTATGGTTTTATGAGAGAGGTATATGTGTGAGTATAGAAGAAATAGAGGAAGATAGTTAGTAAAATAATATGTAGTGTGTGATGGCGAGCTCTTTAATGTGTCGAAGCTCTACTACTATAAATATCTTCATACATGGAACTCAATTTATGTAATCTTGGCTATTATACTTTAGTTAATGAATATAATGAAGTGATTCTGAAGCACTTATGAGATGGATCTTGATTTGTACGTTTCCTTTTTGTGTTCATGGGTTTATTACTAGATTTCTTGATGATAATCGTGATTTAGTTCTACTTGCATTATGATATGATCATGATATCTTATGTTCTGGTACATTAGATTAGGATTTAGTTCTTACATCTAGTTGTAAAGAATGGGTGTGTCATTCTCTATTTGTACAACACCCCCTTATTAAGGAAGGAACATCTCATAAATCTCACATAAAGGAGGGGCTTGGCACATGTGCATGCCTCAGGTGAGCTTCCAAACTAGTATGGACTATGTGTCGATGCGGTTGGGGTTGATTGGTGAAACAAGAGGTAAATAGAGACTGCAGATGATGTAGAAAGCAACTCTAATGGAGGGATGTCATGATAATTCCACCGATAATGATTGGTGTGCACAAGGGAATGAAGGAATGAAGAGATAATTGAGGATGTCAAGAAGAGTGAATAGGGTTGCATAGAATGGGGATGAGTGAATTTTAGGATAAGTACACCAATAATTATTAGCATGGAAATGGAAGATTATGATGAAATAATGTTAGGGGAAGACCATCAATAATGACAGTTAGACATGGGGGTGGATATGTGGGAGAACTCAAGAAGATGGAGTGGAAAGAGTAAAGAAAGGAGAGATAATGATTTTTGCCAAGATGAAGGTGAGAAGAGGATGCACTTGATGAGGATGAATGAGTTAAAGATGAAGAAACAAGACATAAAAAAAATGATAGGAAGTGGTATGAATGACAATGGATCAAGGAGGGTAAAATGGGGGAAAGGAACGTGATGATAAGTGGAAGATAGGAGATATATTTTGTGATATGATAGGTTAAGAAAGGATAATGGTAGGATGAAATTTTGGTTGGTAAGGAAGACAAGGAGAAAGAAAAAATCAATGAAGGGAATGATGAATGAGGAGAGGGAGAAGTCTAGAATAATGATTTCAACTTAAGGAGGACCCTTAAGTAAGATTTTCATGTGATGGAAGTGGTTAAGTAAGATTTCAAAGTGAGGGATGATCCAAATGAAAATTGGGCAAGAAAGAGGTAGTTTTTGTGATAATAAAGGAGGAGGTGAGTGGATGTGATGATGGGGAGTGATAAGAAAATATATATGGTGAGAATGTGGAGTGATGGGGGAGTGCAAGATGACAAATCATCCTTAAGATGGAATCTTAAGTAATATCACCATGCCGAAGGAGTGGTCAAGCAATATCGTCAAACCAAAAGTGATGATATAAAAGGTGAAAGACAATAGTGTATTGTGTACAGGGGTGGAATGACTGGTTGGATCGGATGATTATGGCAAGGGGTGGGAGATATAAGATGGAGGATATATGATGGGATGGGGGATGGTTAGATAGCATATTATTCTTAAGAGGGAATCTTAAGTAATATTTCCATGCGTTGAGGATGGTTAAGTAGGATTGCCAAGCCAAAGAAGAAGAAGAATGGGAATAAGTAAGTGATTGATGGAGTTGGTGGGAAGAAGGTATGACAAGATGGACTAAAGGGGAACCCTCAAGTGAAATTTCTATACTGCAAGCATGTGTAAGTAAGATTACCAAGTAGAAGATGGATACTAGGAAGGATGAGAAAAGAAGGAATGATGTATGCGAGAATGGAATAGGATGTAAAAGGGGTGATAACAAGGAAGGAAGGAAACATAGGAGGGTGACATGAATGGATGGAGGAATATATGTAGTGTAGAGTGGAGATTATGAGGGGGATCCTTAACTAGGATGCCCATGTTGTGGGAGTGATGATGTAAGAGTGTTAAGTGTAAGAGGTAGAGTAGAAACACTTTTTTTGTAGTGATTTTTGTCTAATGGAATAGGAAATGGTGGAGAAGTTTCTACAATGGGAAGATCTTAGGAAGGGAGTATAGCTCAACTAAGAGTCCCGGACCATATGGATGGTTAAGTAATATTTTCAAGATGAAAGCAAAATAATGAAAAGGGGGAAAGTGGGAAGAAAGGGAAGGAATAAAGGGTAATGAAAGGGGATAGGAATGGTGAGATAGGTGATGTGGGGATAAGTGGTGATGAGTGGAAATGAGGAGTGAGGATCAATGGATCAAAGAGATTTTTTATCATGGTGGGGGGTGAGAAGTTTTTGGATAACGACTTCTACTTGAGAGAGATCCTCAAGTAGGATTGACAAACTACAATGGTGATCACGTAGAATTCCCAAACTGAAGGGTGCATTAGAGACAGTGTTAACATAATTCATGGAATTGTGGATGATTGTAAGATATGTCATCCTTAAAATAAAGCATATAGATATAGATTTCATGGTTTGAAATTTGATCTGTAAGAATGTGATCTTGATAAAAGGTGACCTTAACAAGATAAATGACACATAATCATAGCAAGGGGCATACATGGAAACCATGCTTCAAAATGGATTAGAGATAAAAAAAGAAACAAAATCACTAAAGGAATTGCACTTGCAACCAATAAAAAATGTTAACACATAACCAATAATAGTTAGTTATATCAAAATACCACAAGGTAAACATGTATGCAATAATATCATAAACCTAATGTTGACAAAATAAAGGGGTTCGAGATGTAACTTATACATGAGAAAAGGGTTCTCCAAAAGTGGTGCTCCCTAAGTCCAGTTTCCAGCTTTGGGAATTGGAAAGAGAAATACTAGAAGAAAGTTGATCAATGTGGGAAGCTTTCTAAGAATTTTGATAAAAAAGGAAGGTTGATCAATGCGGGAAGCCTACAAATGCCATAATAAAAGAGTAGTCATCCTTTGAGGGTATGGTTTACTTTATACATAATATAGATGGAAAACATAATATATATGATAGTCGTCCTTTGAGGGATCATTCTATTTCTTTTGATTTACATGCATTTGTTTTTTTTTTTTTTTGATTTGCATGCTTTTTTTATTTGATGGGGAAGAGTTATGTATATGTAGACCACTTAGGAGGGGACAATGAATATACAAAAGACACCCCCAGACCCTTTGCATGGTTCCAATAAGTGAATAAGATGGTGATGGGTGTAATGATCATGGATTTCAAACCAAAGGGGATAACCTATCCATAATGAATATGCTATGAGCAGAGCCATGGTGCCCATATTTAAGGTCATATCTAGGAAGTGATGGTAGACCACATAGTTCCATATCATTACCATGATAGATGGAAGGGGATAATGATGGAGGAATGATCTAAAGATATGACTATCTGCTCATGGGTATACATGCTAACAATATAATGGTTGTCAGTGCAATGCATTAAGAGGTTCAATCTCTGGTTTACCATCAAGGGAAGCCAAATGATAGGCTCCTGACCCATACTTATGTGTGATAATGTAAGGTCCAATCCAATTTGGAGAAAACTTTCCCCATTGGCTCCTTTCTAGAGTAGTGAAATTCTGATTATCTTTTAAGAAAAGGTCACATATTTTAAAGTCACGTACTTTGAGATGCTTGTTATAAGAACATTGGACAGGATATTGATAAACATGATGATGCTCAAGAGCAAAGAGGTGGTTCTTGTCTACCAACTCAAGTTCCACTAGACACTCTTGGTCATAATCGTCATCAGAAATGAAATCACGAAGAGATAGACGTAAGGATGGAATTTGAACTTCGACGGGAAGAATAACTTCATAGCCATATATGAGATAAAAGGAGTAGCACCTATGGAGGTACAAATACTGGTCTAATAATCCCAAATAGTGAAGGGAAGCTTAAGATTCTAGTTACGACCTCTTTTATGGATGGTTTTAGCAAGGATGTTACACAAGGTCTTGTTAGTCGCTTTAGCCTAACCATTAGCTTAAGGATAATAAGGAGATGAGAAACTAAGTTTGTTATTGAATGAGTTGTATATTTTCTTAACATATTTGTTTTTGAATGACATTCTATTTTCCATGATGATCTTGTGAGGGACGCCGAAGTGAAAAATTATGTGTTCATAGATGAAGTTAACGATCTAATTGGATTTAATTGAGGTGAGGGGAATTAATTCCACCCACTTAGTGAAATATTTATTTGAAGTGATGATGGAATTATGATGCTGATAAGAATAAGGATTGATGGCACCAATGAGATTAAGGTCCCACTACAAAAAGGGCCAAATTTCCTGAGCTAGTCATAAGGATTGGCTAGGAATACAGACAAGATTGGTATATTGCTAACACTTGATACATTTCCTAACATATTCACAACAGTCCTAATTGAGAGAAGGCCAATAATACCCAAGTCACTAAAATTTCAACCACAAATTCCGTCATCGACTTCTTAAATAACATGAGTAGATTCATGGTTTTTAAGGCATCGAAGGAGAATACTGTTGAACCCATGTTTGTAAAGGATACCACCAAGAATGACATAGCATTTAGTGTGTCAAAGAAAGGAACTCCTACCATTATTAGATAGGTATAAGGGAATGATGGATTTGGATAGATAATCAAAGATTTAAGAGTACCAGCGGGCCGATGAGTTACATTCAACAACATGAACATGAGGTAAACTGCAGATGTGAGATGATTGATCATGATGATGGAAAACAACTGAAAGTTTAGATTCATTAGTTATCTATGGGATGAGATATGCAAAGGAAGCCATCATTTCAGAAAAATGATTGGATGAGTGAGGGATGACTTGAATAGTATAAGAAGCAAAGACTTTAAGGAGAAATAGGACAATATCTTGATACTTTTGGAGAATGTCATTTTTACATTGATAATTTCATGTAATTTTTTTGATAATGAGCTTGGAATCCCCATAGATGGCAAGTATTTGAAAACCCAAAAGGATAGAAATTTCAAGACCCAAGATAAGGGCTTCATACTCTACCATATTATTTGTGCATTCAAAGTCACGTTTTTGGGAAATGGGCATGGGAGTGTCCTAAGGAGGAATGAGAATGATGCCAGTGCATACCCCTTATTGACATATAGATCTGTCAAATAAGAGATTTATATGAAGATGGAAAGACTCGTGATGAATATTTTTAATGGATTCATCGATAAATTTATCATAGGGAAGATGAGTGGTAGGAAGAGGGGCTTCAGCTAATTGGTCTGCAATCACTTGGTCTTAATAGAATTTTGAAAGATGAACTCTAGGTAAAAATTTCTCATGAGCATGAGACATCTAGTGATGTAATCATTTAGTGATGCAATCATTGTGGTAAGGTTTAGAATGCATGGTTTTTAGAGAATGAAATCTAGTGAGTTCATGAGTTTTTTTATTAAGAAGATAATGGTGAAGCTTAGAAGTGGAAAAGAAAAGGGCGCAACACATCTTTTTGGCTTCAGTGTAGCAAGTTTTATACTTGTGTAGGGTATGACTGATGTAATAGATGTCCTTCTCTCTACCTTAGCCATCATAATGTTCTAACATGGTACCCAAGGCATGATCAGTGGTAGATATATATAGATAAAAAAGACTCCCCCTCGCACAGGTGTAAGAATAGGTGAAGATAGGAGATACTACTTAATATCATTGAAGGATTTTTGGCAGTTATTGTCCCATTGGAAGTTGACGTCTTTACAAAGAAGATGATGAAAGAGTTGGTAACAGTATAAAATTTGTGAGATGAAGTGGTAGATGAACTAAATTTTTCCTTGAAGATTGTGAAGTTGTTTAAGATTGGAAGGAGGAGGCATCTCAAGGACCACCTTGATTTTGATGGGGTCAACCTCAATACCCTCGATAGAAATGATGAATCCAAGAAGTTTACTAGTTAACACACTAAAAACACACTTTGTGGGATTAAGGAGAAGGAAGAAACATATGAGATGCTTAAAAAGAATTCAAAGGACAAAGAGGTGATCAAATCGATGTTTGGACTTTCCCAAGTCTTCTACTGTCTTATGTAAGAGATCATGAAATGTGTATGTCATGGCTCGATGATAGGTGGCCCCAACATTTTTCAAACCAATAGGCATGACACGATAGAAAAAGGTCCCCCATGGGGTGATGAAGGAGGTCTTATGTTGGTCGTTTGGTGAAATGATAATTTTATTATAGCCATAAAAATTTTCCATAAGAGGAAGCATCTCATGACCCGTGGTAAGATCCATAAGTTAATCAATGTTAGGAAGAGGAAAGTCATCTTTAGGGAAATCGAGATTAAGATCTTGAAATTTGGCGCATATATGAATTTTTCCTGATGCTTTAGCGATGGTTACAATGTTAGAAACCCATTAGTGATAGTCAATGGGGATGATGAAATTGGCAAAAATAATATGTTGCATCTTCTCTTTGACAAGGTGGGAAACTCGAGGATGCATACAGTGAAGCTTATTCCCAACTAGATTAATATTGGGAATGGTGACAATGTTATGGATAATGATAGAATGGTCAAGACCTAGCATGTTGGAGTATGACCATGAAAATGCATGTATGTGTTTGGATATGAAAGAAGTGAAGGCTTCGAGTTCTTGAGGCTACAGAGATTGGCCCACTTTAAGGATGTCATGATATTTAGGAGTCTTGATGTCAATATCAATAGTGGACTCATTCAAGAGAGTGGAAGTGTCAGGGGGAAGGGAATTTTGGATGTGAGAGTCCTTAGCTCCCATGTAGGAAAGAATGGAGGTGTCATCGCTACATTGAATAATATCAATGGTAGGGGAATCTTCCCCTACCATCACTGGATGCTTGAGAGGAAAGGACCAGATTTCATTTCTAACCTTATAAGTGAGCGGTCCAAGGGAAATGGTGGAATTTTAAAAAAATGTTAGGGGGAATAGATTCAGTATCATCAGGATCGGTGAGATAGTCAGATGGATCAAATGGAGGAGAATCAAGGTTGATGGGAGAGGATGCAGAAGTGCCTGAAAGGGGGATGGGGGATCTTTTTATCCCAAGCCAAAATTTTCACATTATTTGTGGGTTTATTTGAAGACATGGTCATGGTGAACTTGTTCATAATGCTCCATACTAAACCCCTTCCATGTATAATGGTGGAGGTATGTATAGGCGAAGGATGGATTTATAAGGAATTAAAAACCACCGATATATATTTTGGTGTGAGGGTGATTTTCAGAATGAGAAGAAGGTCGATTGAGGCCACCGTAGACTAGGTTAGTTTTGAGAGAAGAGGGGTCAAATGAGACAATTTTCCCAATGTTTGATTAATACATAGGGGCCTTATCATGGCGTCTGAGACGGTTGGGAGAAGGGAG
>CM034151.1:320661128-320754929 GCA_019776745.2 Taxus chinensis | reverse complement strand
TGACTTCCTTCTTCTCATTTATTCCCAACTTCATTCCAATTGCATAATTTCCCTCACTATTATGAGAATGAGTCCTGATCATACTAGGCTTGTTGTCTTCACATTGAGGCCTATGATATTTGATAATATTTTTTAATTTATTTTTCAATAATTCATGACCACTCATTTCATGAGTTGATTCTTATAAGATGTTTTGGTATTTTCAACACTATTACAAGCCTCTTGATGTTCTATATTTACCATTTGATCCAAATTGTCTTATTTCATTCACACCAACTCTTTCTTTATGTGTTTATTTATATGATGTGATGTGTATAATGATTAAATATATTGAAATGAAAATGGGTGAAAGTTCAAATATAAATAATGAAAAACATCACCTTCTCCATCTTTGTCATTTTGAGCCTCAAAACTTGGCTTCGCAATGAAAGCATCATTTCCTTGATTGGATTCAACATTGATAAGAACATTATTCTTCATACATTCCTTGTTAAGAGGGTCTTTATTTTGAATGAAATCATCCTTAGGATAGTAAAATACTATCTCATCCATTTTTTCTTCATCGAGAAGTTATCCATCTTCATGAAAGGAGAACGAGCGCAAGGTTGGGACTGAAACATCAAGATCCTAATTTTTCCAATATAGACCATTATGAACTTGGGAATCCATCTCTATGATGAATTCATCCTATTCTTGAGTAGATTAAACTTCAAGAAACCCAATAATATTGTCATTCACGAATTCCTATTTGAAAGAGTCGTCTTCTCCCAATGGGGAAAGAAATTTTTGTATTCACATTCATACTCATTGAATGAAACTTCATGTTGAACATTGAGAACATGATTGGAAACATTAGACTCACCTTAAAATAAGTTATTTGATATCATTACACATTCATTAACCACACCAATCACCACCTTGGTATTTATTTACTATAGTTTAAGACTTTCATGACCTCCATCACTAAAATATATAGAATCTGCATTCATGCTCAGTGGGAAGAACACATAATCAAGTTCTAGTTCATTATATCATCATGATGCATTACAACTAGATTCTTCATACCTTGGTACTCCTCCATCAATATGGAAAACTCATCATCTTCCTTTGAATCTATGAAAAAATTGTAATACCTTGAATATTGAAATATGATATATGCCCTTGGGTCATCTAGTCTTTGATTGATGTATTTCATTTTCCTAATAGGAAGGAGATTATTCATTTTAAAATTGACTGTAATGGTGGCATGTAACCAATCCATATATATATATATATATATATCCCTCAACATCTCTGCGGAAGCTACGACTCAACAACATACCATATGAGGCTGACATATTTGTTATGATTATTTTCATTATGATCTTATTTTTGGGAAAATCTACAAATGCTACTTGAGCATCCTTGAGCTGAAAAACAAGAGGTATTTATTTGGTTTCTATGGATTATAAATGGCCAATAGGAGGAATGAGAGAGAGACAAAGAACTTTAGAAAAAAAAATTAGGCATGACATTGTAAGAGGCACCAAATTTAATAATGTAATTATTCAATTTATATCCATTGAAAACAAAGGCTAGAAAAAAAGATTCTAATTTCCTAGACGTGTAGGGTTTGGAAGTAGTAATATTCTAAGAAGGAATGGTATAAGGAATGAGAGGTATTTATTTGGAAGTGGAATTTTTGGAACACAAAATAGAACTACTTCCTATGATAAACTGTACAATCCTATCAATTTTTTTGGTATGATTTTCAAGTACTCGGACTCAAAATTTTAGATTTTGGATTTCTTAAAATGGTCAATGATGTTAAAAGGTGTAGAAGTGGTAAGCACACAAAGAATAATGGAATCCTTGAAAATAGTAGGATTTGCATTCTTAGGATCAATAAGAGGCAAAAGATGATTTGTAAAGAGGAGATGAAATACAATTATTTGAAGAGGTGGGTGGATTCTTGATTGAGGTAGTCTCGAGATTCTTCTTGGTTGACCCCGTGGAGGAAGAAAATGATGATCCTCCTTTTGTTGTTTTTATTTTTCACAGATTCACAACTTTAGGACCCAAATGATTATCTTAGACAATGGAATAAGATGTTTCTTTCTTTGTTTGTGAGTGAGTGGACACTGCACAAGAGTAGGTATCAGTGGATTCATAAAAATATTCATCTACTAAGTATTCAAAATACCCAATCCTGAAACATTCATCTTTGTCTTCTTCTTCAATTTTTTATTCAACAATTTCTTCTCCTTCATATTCACTGGTCCCAAATATTACATTAAATTGTGGGACATCTAAGGAATTCCTTTGGGGCACTCATGTAATTTGATTCTTGTTCCTATTTTTATGTGAGGAATGATTAGAAATTTCCTTCCTCAATAAATTCAATTCATTAACCAAATTTTGCAGTAATGGATTGGCTCTTTCATCTTTAAAAATATTTATCTTATCCTTCATTGAATTGTTATTTATCTTTCCTGAAATGATAAGATCATCTTCCTCATCATTGGAAAGTTATTGATCATTATCCAAAGTGTTATTTTTCACTCTCTGTAGTATGCAAATAAATTTAGGAAACTAGGCATCTACAATAGGAAAAAGATCAATAGGAATTTCGTTAATTGGCTTATTGAACTTTGTTACAAATTATCTAATGGGATCTTTCGGTTCTTTCTTCATCTAAAAAAATTGAGCAAGGAGGAAATGATAATCTTCTGTAGTCTTGAATCTTGCTTTAAACCTGGTTTTCATGTCATCCCAATAAGTAGTTGAATGTGATGGAAACTAGTAAAACTAGTCTGCAATGGCATCTTGAAATTATTATGTGAATAGTCAAATAAAAACATATTCATGTCCCACTCCAAGAATGTCACAGGCTATAATGAAAGTTGTGATGTGATCATCTAGATGTTTCTTTCCATCTCCATATAATTTTGGAAAATTCTTTCTTGATCAATTTGAAATTTCATGAAGTGGTGGGGAAATTAGTAGAAGACCAATAATATGTCCCCATGGTAGAGGTCTAGCCATTTTTTAATATTCTTCCTTTGGTTATTCTTCTCTTTCTTCTTCTGGAGGGATGAGGACTAATAGTTCTACATTTGGTTCTTCAATATGACCTTTAAGATGATTTCTGTGAGCTTGTATTTCTACCTAAATAATGAGAAGTCTAAAATAATTTCTTTGTTGTTCCTTGAATGTGGGAGAGACAATGCCACTTACACAATCAGCTTGAGTGTATATTCTTTTCTCCATATTTTTCAAATCATTAGATAGGAATGAAACTAGAAAAATAAAAATATTTTAATAGGATCACAACAAGCCTCTTGATCATTCAGATGGTTTTTTTTTGGGTATTTTTAGTTTTTCAGTTTTTTATGGATTTTTTTAATATTTATTTTTTTGGATTTTCATATATCTTTAAAGGGTGAACAAAGGGCATATATTTCCAAAGGAGTTGCTATAAATTATTGGTGAATAAAAATTTTATAGTGCAAATTATTGGTTTCCACCAACAGTCACAAGGCTAAACCCCTCCTTCTTGCATATGGGTAAGATCCCATTATTTAATGTAAACTAACTAAAAATAGTGGGTGGATGTTATGATGGGGATCACAAAGGATTACTACACTAAACATGTGGCAAAGTGATTATAAAATGTACAAGAAAGGATTTGTTGTGAAGGGAGGTAAAGGGTAGTAGGAGAAATAAGGAGAGAGGGTTAGTGTTGTGAACATGTACTATAAGATTTTCACCAATAGTAACTAGATGAGGTCTACATTTAATTAGAAGAACAAAATAATGTAAGAAATCAACAAGACTAATAATCCAAAGAATTTTTTTTATGATGATTCATTAATCAAGGGCACAAAATTCATTCTTGGTTATATAAGATCACCATTCTTGCAAAGTTGGAGAGTAGAGAGGATAGAGGAACATAAAAAAGGACATATAGGAATTAAATCACTTATTTCTTGATGTAGTAGTGATACAAATATCAAAAACATATAACAATACATAATTTTTAACGCTGTGGAATGGAGGAGCCATTCCAATTTATAGGATTCCAAATTTTCCTTTCATCTTCCCCCACATGAATTTTCACCTTTCCTCACCACTTCTGACCTTCCATATTCCTAGGGAATGGAAGTAATTCTATTTATTATTAATGAAAAAGGAATCTTACAATGTTAAATTTAATTTCACCTAAGTGGATAAGAAAAAATAGGGAAAATTACATTTTAGTGAAGAATTAGAATATGGAGAGAAAGGAAAGAAAAGAGAGAAGGTTTGATCAATCTAATGAAGATGAAGGATTTAACAATGAAGAACTTGTTGAATTAAAGTACTGTGATCAAAATATCTTTCTTCTGTGATATATGAAAACATTCCATAGTATCGAATAGGTGTTTAGAAACACCACTATGAGATCTACATTGTGATAGGAACATGATGATCTCTTCTGATTATAAGGAAGGAGTTTGGATATAAGGATAGCTTTCTTACTTCTCTAGGATATCACAATTCACCTGTGTGACCAAGAATCAATTCTATGATGCTAAAAATAATTGATTGTTTATTACTTACTTAGAGTGGTCTTCACCTTGCAGATAGAATTATTTCTCCTTGAATATGATCCATGTGCTATGGTGCTCAAATTAGTCTCACCCTATTTTTCATTGAAACCCCTTAGTTTGCATCCTCTGTCACATTTTTTATCTTCCCGTGTTGGTGCTTGAAAACTCTGTCCTCTATTTGGTTTCCATGATTAGTCCCTTCCTTGGTCAAGGATCACTTAAAGGTCCAGAATTTGTTTTTCATTTCTCTTTCCATCTGAAGGAGTCTGTAAATTGGGTGTAAAACTCGAGTTGCTCCTTTCTTTCCATTTTCCGCAGTCACGTATTGTTGTCCCTATCATTTTTGTCCCAAATACCTGAGGAAACATGATTGGATATAGCTCAGAGGATCATGTTTGAACCTTATAACATTTCCAAATTCTCCATCCTTGAAGAAAAATTCATCTCCGGGCTCAAATGGTGGTTTTCCTACATTTTTACGGTTTGACGGGTGAGTTTTTCCCATCAAATTTACATCTCTGCATCAGTGGAAACATGTCCCTTTTTGGTTGGATGTGGGTCAGCGGGGCACTCTAAAAACTTTATGGCTCGCTTCAACCCAAAACTTGTCCACATGGAGGAATGACGCTCATTTGAAAATTCACCTTTTGGTTTGGCCTTGGAGTTGTGTCGGGGGGACACGTGGAGGATTCCACTACTTTTCCTGGACTTAGAAAAATTTTTCATGCAGCCATTATAGTTTTTTGGTGGGCCATGGACACATGGTGGGTTGGCACTCATTTGAGGATCTGCCTCAGGGTCCTACCTTAACAATTGTGATAGGGTGACAGGTGGAGGCTTCCACCGGCTCTATTTTGTACTTAAACTTTTCAAAGAATTTTTTAAGTGGGACATGTGGTGAGCCCGCGCTCATTTAGGGTCTCCGCTCTTGGGCACCATCTTGAAGTTGCACCATAAAGGTTTCCGCACTGGGCCTTACCTTCCCTTAGACTTTTCAAGCAACTTCCTAAAGGGCCTGGGACACGTGGAGGGACCATGCATGTTTGGGGACTGGCCCCTAAGTTTTATTTTGAAGAAGCACTAGGAGGACACTTGGAGGCTTTTGCTCACTCTACCTTTTTGCTTGGACTTTTCAACGGCCGAAGGAGACTGTCTCAGACCTTAGACACATGGCACCTTCCGCTGAACCTTCAACTTTTTAACAAACTCTGCCAAACTGAGACACGTGTTGAGCCCGTGCTTGTTTGGGGTCTCTACTTTTTGGGACCATCTCAAAATGCACCATTGAGACACGTGGCAGGCAGGGAGATGGAGAAATAGAGCTTTGGGGTTATTTAAGGTTTTTTCCTTTTGTAAAAAGGGATAAAATTGTAAGTTGAAGTGCAGCCCCGAACAGGAAAGTAATGTCAGTGTTGAATAGTCAAAAATAGAGGTGCGGGCCCGTGGGGAAAATGTGGAACTTTTTCCTTTTTGGAAAATAAGTATAAAGTGAAAAAATGAAGCACAGGTCCACTGGAACCCACATCAGAAGCTAAAGGTGGAAGGGCGGAGCTGCGGGGAAAATTTGGAAAATTTTCCTTTTTTCCAAAAATGAGGTAAAATAGTAGAATCAAGCTGTGGTTCCTCTGGGACCCACATTGGGACACGTGTCAATCCCATTTTCTAAGGGCGGAGGGATGAAGAAAAATGTCAAAATTTTACTTTTTTCCAAAAGTTATAAAATGCCAAAAGGTGCTCCCATGCCTGTTTCCAATCACACCTTGCCATGTGGAGGGCTCAGAGTAAAAGTTGAAAGGCAAGATCAATGGTAGTTGTGCATTTCATTTGATTTTGTCACCATTAAAGCTCCAGGATGTTTGGAGATGCATTTTTGCATCATTCTTCATCAATTTTTTGGCAAATTTGTGTCGTTTTGGTCTGTAAAGTTCAATTGAATCAATTTGGGAGCTCAATTTGTAAATCTGAAGTACTTTTGAAGTGGATTTTTACTCAGGCTCATGCAAAAACCCAAAATGCCAGATCCAGAAGTTGCAGAGTAAAATTTTAGAGGAAAAAGGATGAAATGATGAAAGTGCAGGTGCAAAAAGGTGAAAAAGGCGTCGCCTCGAGAGAAAAAAGGGATGACCTGTCAAGTCCAGCTATGCAGAGGCTCCAAAAAATGATTAAAAAGGGGATTTCTCACATGACAGAATCAGAATGATTAAAGGGACTCCTAAAAGGTTGTGGCATGGCATCCTAGTCATTAGTCGAGGGCCCAAGAAATGTGATCAGTTCACAATTGGTCCACCTGGCAGATTTCGGATATGAATTTGTTAAATGTCGTTGTCTGAAACAAATTGGTAACAAGAAAAGGTCCCTCAAATATTCTTCTCTTTTGGGGGAAAATTGAGTGGGAAAAAATGTATAAATGCAATGAGAATACTCTTGCAAATGGTCAGAGTTTGAATTCTTGAGAAAACATTTGAGAAAGGCGTCTTCCCGAGAGACCAAAGCCGAGATTACCTGTTATTTTCTTTTGTGTTAGATTTTCTGTCATGTCAAGTTGGTTGCAGATGTATAGCCATTGACAAGCACTAAGATTTCTCTAGAAGCTTTCCCCTACTGATGAATCTAAGCAATTTTGGAATTAATTTGTGTCTAATCTCTAGCAATTTTGTGTCTACTTTATTTTTAGAATGTCTGCAAATAGTTTCTTTCATTCCTATTGCAATCTTACACTGAAATTTTTGTGAAATCACACAGGATCTCATCCCTGTGACAGTCTAATGGTATTTGTAATTTCATTTCAAGAAGATCCTTCATCTTGGATGAGATAAACAAATTTAAAATCAATTCACTGTCATTTGTTGATAAAGATTGTCTGTAAGTCTTCAGGTGTACCTTAGGCATGATTAATCAGAAACTTTAGTGTTTAATTGAGTCTTCTAATTCGAAGCCTTCGTGTTGGAGTCTCAAAGATTATGTGAAAATGTGTTGATCTGGGCCTCCATTGAAGCACACCTTCTGGTTGAAGGAACGTCTTGACTGTTCTGAAGCTTTCTATTGTGAAGTTGTTCATTATTGTGAAGTCCCTCCAAAGATCTGGTATAATCAACTTTATCCTGCTTCATCTCCCACCAAAATCATTTAAAAACCATTGATCCACCCTTAACTACCCTATTTTCCCTGTGTATCAACAAAGGAACAAAATCTACTTGCAAAAATATGTAGAACAATCAAGAATTTCTTAATGTCTTTAGTAACCTTTGCCTTGTATTGAAAATATCTCCATAATCTTAGAAGTGACAACTCGTGAGAGTCAAATTTGGTGTGTTGATCATATTTTCCCAAGGTCTTCTCTATAAAATTTGTGCAAAAGAAGGATTTACCATCTTCTTCAATAACAAAGGTTACAAAATAGGTCCTCTTACCTTGGTTGAAAGGCACAACCTAAAATAGTTAGGATAAGATCACATCCTTTTAAGGTGTTGCCCACTTCTTTCAGAATCTGAGTGCTAAAGGGTCAGATAGATTGCTTCCCCAGCTACAAAACGACATACATAATCATCTATCTCCCTCTAAGTGTCTTGTCAAATCCATGATGCTGCTTGGCCTTTGAAGAGGAGATTAAATTTGGATACCAACACTCATGGCACCGTTTCCAGGGACTCTTTGAAGTATTTGAACAAAGGTATACACGTACAGACACTGGTAATGCTTTTTACAGATTTTAAAGTGCAAATACATTGTTGAAACGTCATTATTTGTTCAGATCTGTAATGAATTGTTTAAAATTATATGAGTTTTTCTGAGTGTAATATTTCCAGTTTATACAGTTATTAGACCAAGATTTGTATCATCATTGATAAATTTGGGTAAAATAAGAGCATTATTGTTAAGCTTTTCATGAATCTAGTATTGACAGACATCTGATAGGTATTTCATAGTGCATTTGCACAAACTAAGGTGAAAATCCTTAGTGGCGACTCCGTGCTATTTAAATTCTTTATAAATACCAGTGTCTTAACATATATCAAGTAAGATTTGTCATTAATATTTGTAAAGATGGAAGGAAGAAGATCTTTCTTCGCCAAGGACCCTAGTAGAAGGTTGTTTCAAGAGCTAGGAAAGTCTAATTCAGAAGGAAGAAGAATTTGGAAGGCTGTTGGAGATCAAGCATCAAGAAAAGAGATCTCCATTGGTGAAACTAATCAGCCTGTGATTGAAGATTGTAGTACTTCCTCAAGTTCTTCTAAATCAGGTAGCCTCTTTGTTGAATTAAATTCTCCATCTGGAGAGGGTCCATCATCTATATTTGAAACATTTGCTTCTCGATCTACCCCTGTATTTTCAAAATCTAATAGAGTTTTCCAAGAGACAGAACCTTTAGAGGGTAGTCATTCTAAAAATTGTATCCATGTACCACACAGACCCCTCACTCCTCATCACTTTGTTTCTCCTGTAAGATCACCTCCTTAGAATAATATGGCTCAGCCTCCACCCAAACCTCCATTTTTCATTAATACTTTTGGTCCCATCAGTTTTAGAGGTATGGTTGGCTATCCAAATGTTGTGCCATAAGATGTAAGAAACAAATTGCCTAAGTTTCAAGGAAATAATGTAATAACTAGTGATCAGCACTTGAAACTCTTTGTCAATATGATGGAGGATTTTGAAATAGAGTTTGAAGATGTATACATTAAATTATTTATTCATACATTAGAAGAGGATGCAAGGGACTGGTATAAATCTCTGCCTGATAACTCTATTGATTCTTGGATTGAAATGAAGAATGCATTTAGATTGCAGTATGGTGACAAAACAGACCCTAGGTTTCTTTTGTCAGAATTTGAGAATATTAAAAAGAATCCTAATGAATCAGTGCATGATTTTAATACAAGATTCAATAAGACATTGAGAATATTTCCTGTGAATTTGAGGCCATGTGATGAATCTTGTCTTATAAAGTATGCTGATGCATTTGACAAGAAGGATGCATACTATTTGAGGGATAAAAACCCTGGCACTTTGAGGCAGGCCTTTACTATGGCTCTGCAAATTGAGAACAACATTAAGGCCATTGGAAAACCTCCTAAGAGGGAGGGTGTTAAACTGATAAACCCAGAAAAACCTCAAGCAAGAAAGAGTGTGGATCTTGAGGAGGTTGTTAAAAATTTGGCAGGGGTTGTCAAAGAAATCTCTTACAAACTAGCCCGGAATAGAAAGGAATTGGGTAGAGTTCACAAGATTAGAAAAAGGCACAAAATCATGACAGATTTGGAAATCATCCTAGGGGTGATCAGAGGTTAGATGAAAGAGGTAAAGGACCCATAGGATCTATAAATAGACATCCCCAAGCACGTGAAAGTAGAATGGTGCCTGATCCTCTGACTTCCTAGGTTGTTGTTGTTGATGAAGCCAATGAGATTGATTGGTGTGATAGATGCTTTCTGCCCCATCCTCCATGTGAAGTAAATCAGCAAGAAGAAGAAGTTGATAATGATGATGGTACTGATGATGATGTTTGCATGATGGGTTTCTCTTCAAGCTCACAACAAGGAGCAACTTCAACCGAAGTGATAAGTGCTCGAACTGCTACAACTTTTTGGGATTGCATTCACCAGGTACCACTTCTTCCTCCTCATACTTTTGAAGTAGATGTAGTGCAAGATTTTGAAATACCTAATAATGACTTTGAGTATTTAAGAGCTTTAATGATAAAGAAGTATGATGGAGGAATCCCTTCAGAGGAAGATAGGCAATTATTGATGAACATTGTTGTTGCTCAAGAAAAGGATTATAATACTAGGAGTAGAGTTGTCAAAGGAGCAGGGCCTCAAGCCAAACCTAAAACTCCATTGCTTACTAGTATTCCTAAAGAGGCTCCTAAGAAAGATACACCTTCCAAAGGCCTTGCTGTCCCAAACAAGATTCATACTTCTCCTCATGCCCAAACTGTCAAGAATCCCATGCCATCTGATGAGTTTGCTAATCTCCCTTCCAATGTTGCCTTGCCAAAGAATGTTCCATATGACATTGCCCAAGTTTTGAGTCAAATCAAAGTTATTGTTCCAATTGTTGAGTTGCTTAGGATTCCTGAGCACAAGAAGAGAGCATTTGAGTACTTGGGATTGAAAGAAGAAAAGAGTACCCCATGCAGAAATGTAAACATTGTAGAAACTCCTCCTCCAACCATTGCAGACCTTGAAACACCACCAGCATTGGAAGAGCTTGGATAAGCACCTGAGGTTTACTTGGGGACATCTTTGGTTGAATCCCAATTAAATGTTGATCCATTTTTTACAACTTTGATCATTAAGGACAGACTGCTGCACAATTGTATGTTTGATTCTGAAGCATCATGCAATGTCATGCCTCTTGAGGTCATGAATGAGTTGGATATCAAAGTGACAGCAGCATATGGAAGATGCACTGCCATGGAATCTAGAGAGGTGCCCGTTGTTGGATGTGTGAAAGGTTTGGTGGTACAACTTGCAGCTTATCCAGGTAAGAACCTGAAACTTGATGTTGTCATTGTTGATTGCCCTGCCAAATGGGGCATGTTGTTATCAAGAAAGTGGGCTGCAAGTGTTGGTGGAAGTGTTTAGATGGATATGTCTTTTGCCACCATTCCAATTGAAGGAAGCCTTGTAAATTTGTATGGAGAGAAGAAAATGTTGCACCTCATTGAAGATCCAAATAATGCTTCTTATGAAGTGTTATATACTGATGTAGATGTAGATAACTTTGTGGGGTTTGTTGATGGGAAAGGAGAACAAGATGGATCAATGTAAGTGTCTTGAACAAGTAGGGTCTCCTTGGACCTTTTTATTTGATGGGGCTTGTTCCAAATTTAGAAATGGTGTTGGTATAGTTCTGATTTCTCCAAGCTTGGAAGAGTTTGTTTTCTCTTTCAAACTTAACTTTGAATGCACTAATAACATTGCTGAGTATGAAGCATTGTTATTAGGTTTGAGAATTTCTTGGAAGTATTATATTAAAGATATCATTGTCAAAGGAGACTCAAAATTGATTGTCAAACAAATTAGAAAATGTATGCTACTAAAAATCAGAGAATGAAACAATACAAGCATGCAGTTTGGGATTTGATTGAAATGTTTGACTCATTTAATATTGTGCATCATGATAGAAATTTCAATGATGTTGTATACCAGCTTGCAGTCTTGGGATCTTGGTTTGATGTTTGTTCAATGTCCCCCAATTGTGAATATAATGTTGAAGTACTAACAAGGCCATCTGTCCCTGACAACGTAAAAAATTGGCAAGTATTTGATGATGATGCCCAGGTGAAATGGTTTCTGCAGAACAAAGGGGAGTTTTTTTATTAGTGTATTGATTGGGAGCCAATGGTGTGTGCAACAGAAGGAAAAGAAACTTTGTTTGGCAAAGACATCATCCAATTGAAAACTAATACCATTCCTAGAGGGTTGGTTGCTCTTGAATCAAACTTTGATAATGTTGATTGCATTATTAACAGACATATAACAGCCTCAAGGGATGTTGAAGAGCATGACCTTGGCACAAAGGAGAAACCAAGGAAGATCTAGTTGGGAAGCAATCTGAGTAAGGAAGAAAAATAGTCCTATGTCCAATTGTTGAAGAAATATCAGGACTGTTTGGCTTGGTCTTATTCTGAGCTGAAAGCATACAGAGAGGATTTGTTTCAGCATGAAATTCCTCTCCAAACAAATGTAAAACCATTCAGAAAAAAGTAGAGGCTGATTAATCCACTCCTCTCCATGAAGATGCAAGAAGAATTGAAGAAGCTAAGGGATGGAGGGATTATTCAGCCAACAAGGTATTCTTCTTGGGTTGCAAACTTAGTGCCAGTTAGAAAAAAGAATGGTGATATCAGGCTATGCATGGATTTTAGAAATCTAAACAGAGCATCAATGAAAGATAATTATCCTCTGCCAAACATGGAAAATATGCTGCAGTTAGTGACTAGATCTAAGTTGCTTTCTACATTGGATGGTTTCTCTGGCTATAATCAAGTTGTTGTAAAGGAATATAAAATAATTAAGACTTCCTTTGCCACTCCTTGGGGAACATATGTCTATGTTAGAATGCCTTTTGGTCTAATGAATGCTAGAGCAACATTTCAAAGGGAAATGGATGTGGCTTTTGCTGGTTACATTAATGATTTCATTGTTGTTTATCAAGATGATGTAACTGTGTTTTCCAGGAAGAGAAATGATCACTTGCAGCACTTGGAAAAGATGTTGATTAGATGCAGAGAATTTGGTATCTCTTTGAATCCAAAGAAGTGCCATTTTGGAGTGCAAAAGGCCAAGTTTCTTGGTCACATTGTATCAAAGGATGGTGTCATGATTGATCCCGAAAGGGTAGAGGCTATCAGTAAGGTTCCAATTCCAAGAACCAAGAAGGGAATCCAATCCTTCTTTGGGAAAATCAATTTCATTAGAAGATTTGTGTCTAACTTTGCTGAGTTGACTCTCCCCATCACTTACATGTTGAAGAAAGACCAGATTATCAAGTGGGAAGAAGCAGCCATTTAGGCTTTTGATGGGATCAAAGAAGCACTAAAGCATGCACCTTTTTTGGCAGCTCCAAATTACAAGAAGCCTTTTCAAATGTTTTCTTTTGCTTCAGAAAACACCATTACATCTTGTTTTATTACAGAAGGATGATGAAGGGGCTGAGAGACCAATTGCCTTTTTCAGTAAGGAGTTGTAGGGAACTGAGTTAAAATGCACCATCATGGAGAAGCAAACATTTGCCTTGGTGAAAGAAACAAAGGTTTTCAGACCCTACATCTTGAGTTCTAAAGTTGTTGCTTATGTTCCCCACACCATGGTGAAAGACATCTTATCAGAGATGGAGGTCTCAAGAAAAATATGCAGATGGGTGAACAAGTTACAGGAGTATGACATGGATATCCAAACCATGAAATTGGTAAGAGGTTTGGGCCTAGCTAAGCTTATGGCTGAGAGAAACCTGCAAACTATTGAGGTAAATGAAGTAGAAGGAGAAAGGGTGGATGTCCTTGAAAAGTTGGTAAGTTCTGAATGGTACAAAGATATAATATTTTATCTCAGACATCTATGCTGCCCTGAAAATCTGAGTAAAAATTAGAAAAGAGCTCTTAAGTTAGCCTCTCAAAAATATGTCATTACTGATTTTGGGTTAGCTTGGAAGAACCCCGAGGGAGTGCTCTTGAGATGCATTACTGAAAATGAGGCCCCCAAAATAATTGTTGATCTCCATGGAGGGGTCTATGGGGGACATTTTGTTGGGAGAGTTACAACACATAAAATCTTGAGGGTTGGTTATTGGTGGCCAACTCTCTTCAAGGATACAACTCTATTGGTGAGGAAATGTGAAAGTTTCCAGCATTTTTCTGGAAGAATGAAAGCTTCAGGCTCCCTTCCTTTGCAGCCTGTGTCAGTTGAAGCCCCATTCAGACAATGGGGAATGGATTTCATAGGGGAAATTTCTGATCCTTCCAAGGCTGGTCATAAATGGATTCTTGTAGCCACTGATTATTTCACTAAGTGGGTGGAAGCAATCCCCACCAAGAAGGCAACACACCAAGTGATCATGGACTTCATGTTGAATCAAATCATATGCAGATTTGGAGTGCCAGCTAAAATTGTTGTTGATAATGCCATGAGTTTCAGAGCCAAACCTTTGGTGGAAATGTGCAAAGAATATGGGATCAATTTGACATATGCTTGTAACTACAATCCCCAAGGAAATGGACAAGCTGAGTCCAGTAATAAAAACTTGTTGAAGATCATTAGAAGAACCTTGGAGCTGAACAAAAGGAAGTGGGGTGAGCAACTGAAGTTTGTTGTTTGGGCTGACAGAATCACTGTCAAAAGAGCTACTGGTAAAAGCCCATTTGAATTGGTATATGGAACTCAAGCTTTGCTGCCCCTCCATTTGCAATTGTCTTCATTTCAGTTTGTTCAACAGATTGAAGACCAAGAATTTAGTCCATATGATGCTCAAATCAATCAGATTATTGAGTTGGATGAAGAGAGAAGGGCATCCCATCAGCGGCATGTGAAGTTCAGAGAAAAGTTGAAGAAGCTATTTGACAAAAAGGTGACACCTAGAGCTTTCAGCATTGGGGATCTTGTGCTTTTATGGGATAGCAGGCATGAAGATAAGGGAAAGCATGGTAAATTTGATGCATTGTGGATGGGCCCTTATTCAATTGATATTTGAATTGGTGAAAATACCTTCTTCCTAAAAGACTTAGATGGGGAACTACTTGAATTTCCTATTAATGGCAGGCATTTGAAGCATTTCCTTGATTGATTTCTCAGAATCAAGGTATACTCCATTTGTACAGTGTATAGTTCTTTGTTCTCATCTACTTTTGTGTTTTTGTTCATTCTGGTCCTTGGTGACCTGGTTTTGCTGGTTTCTTGGTTCATTTTTTGGAGGATGGTTGTGGTTGTTCTACTCTGCAAGCTTATTCTTTGACTTCATTGCCCAATGGTCTATTTTTGGCACTTGGTCTGCTATTTGTTCTTGTGGCACTCACAGGGAGTGCCCATCCCCGAGTCGGAGCCGATGTTGGTGCTCAAATTAGTCTCACCCTATTTGTCATTGAAATCCCTCAGTTTGCGGCCTCTGTCATGTTTTTTATCTCCCCATGTTGGTGCTTGAAGACTCTGTCCTCCATTTGGTTGCCATGATCAGTCCCTTCCTTGGTCAAGGATCACTTAAAAGGTCCAGAATTTGTTTTTCATTTCTCTGTCCATCTGAAGGAGTCTGTAAATTGGGCGTAAAACTAAGGTTGCTCCTTTCTTTCCATTTTCCACAGTCACGTATTGTTTTCCCTGTCATTTTTGTCCCAAATACCTGAGGAAACAAGATTGGATGTAGCTCAGAGGATCATGTTTGAACCTTATAACATTTCCAAATTCTCTGTCCTTGAAGAAAAATTCATCTTCCTCAAATGGTGGTTTTCTTACATTTTTACGGTTTGACAGGTGAGTTTTCCCTGTCAAATTTACATCTCTGTATCAATGGAAATGTGGCCCTTTTTGGTTAGATGGAGCTCGGGAGGGCACTCTAAAAACTCTATGGCTCACTTCAACCCAAAACTTGTCCACATGGAGGAATGGTGCTCATTTGAAAATTCACCTTTTGGTTTGGCCTTAGAGTTACGCCAGGGGGACACGTGGAGGATTTTGCTACTTTTCTAGGACTTAGACAAAAATTTCATGCAGTTGGTATAATTTTTTGGTAGGCCATGGACACGTGGTGGGCTAGTGCTCATTTGAGGATCTGCCTCAGGGTCCCACCTTAACAATTACGATAGGGGGACAGGTGGAGGCTTCCACTGGCTCCGCTTTGTACTTAAACTTTTCAAAGTAATTTTTTAAGGCCTGGGACATGTGGTGAGCCCACGCTCATTCAGGGTCTCCGCTCTTGGGCACCATCTTGAAGTTGCGCCATAAAGACATGTGGAGGTTTCCACCGGGCCTTCCCTTCCCTTAGAATTTTCAAGAAACTTCCTAAAGGGCCTGGGACATGTGGAGGGACCATGCATGTTTGGGGACTGGCCCTTGAGTTTTATTTTGAAGAAGCACCAGGAGGACACTTGGAGGCTTCCGCTCACTCTGCCTTTTTGCTTGGACTTTTCAATGGCCGAAGGAGACTGTCTCGAACCTTAGACACATGGCACCTTCCGCTGAACCTTCAAATTTTTAACAAACTCTGCCAGACTGAGACACGTGTTGAGCCCGTGCTTGTTTGGGGTCTCTACTTTTTGGGACCATCTCAAAATGTGCCATTGAGACACATGGCAGGCAGGGAAATGGAGAAACAGAGCTTTGGGGTTATTTAAGGTTTTTTGCCTTTTGTAAAAAGGGATAAAATTGTAAGTTGAAGCAGTGGCCCCGACAGGAAAGTAATGCCACCGTTGAATAGTCAAAAATGGAGGTGCGGGCTCGCGTGGGAAAATGTGGAACTTTTTCCTTTTTGGAAAATAAGTATAAAGTGAAAAAATGAAGTGTAGGTCCATTGGAACCCACATTAGAAGCTAAAGGTGGAAGGGTGGAGCTGCAGGGAAAATTTTGGAAAATTTTCCTTTTTCCAAAAATGAGGTAAAATAGCATAATCGAGCCACGATTCCTCTGGGACCCACATTGGGACACATGTCAAGCCCATTTTCTAAGGGCGGAGGGGCGGAGAAAAATGTCAAAATTTTACTTTTTTCCAAAAGTTATAAAATGTCAAAAAGTGCTCCCAAGCCCGTTTCTAATCACATTTTTCCACATGGAAGGCTCAAATTAAAATTTGAAAGGCAAGATCAATGGTAGTTGTGCATTTCATTTGATTTTTCCACCATTGAAGCTCCAAGATGTTTGGAGATGCATTTTTTGCATCATTCTTCATCATTTTTTGGCAATTTTGTGTTGTTTTGGTCAACAAAGTTCAATTGAATCAATTTGGGAGCTCAATTTGTAAATCTGAGGTACTTTTTGAAGTGGATTTTTTCTCAGACTTGTGTAAAAATGTAAAATGCTAGATCCAGAAGTTGCAGGGCAGAAATTAGAGAGGAAATAAGGATGAAATGATGAAAGTACATGCACAAAAGGTGAAAAAGCCATTACCTCGAGAGCAAAAAGGGATGACCTGTCAAGTCCAGCTATGCAGAGGCTCCGAAAAATGATTAAAAGGGGATTTCTCGCATGAAAAAATCAGAATGATTAAAGGGACTCCCAAAAAGTTGTGGCATGGCACCCTAGTCATTAGTTGAGGGCCCAAGAAACATTATCAGTTCACAATTGGTCCACTTGTCAGATTTCGGATATGAATTTGTTAAATGTCATTGTCTGAAACAAATTGGTAACAAGAAAAGGTCCCTCGAATATTCTTCTCTTTTGGGGGGAAAATTGAGTGGGAAAAAATGTATAAATGCAATGAGAATACTCTTGCAAATGGTCGAAGTTTGAATTCTTGAGAAAAATTTGAGAAAGTTGTCTTCCCGAGAGACCAAAGCCGAGATTACCTGTTATTTTCTTCTATGTTAGATTTTTGTCGTGTCAAGTTGGTTGCAGATGTATAGCCATTGAAAAGCACTGAGATTGCTCTGGAAGATTTCCCCTGTTGATGAATCTAAGCAATTTTGGAATTAATTTGTGTCTAATCTCTAGCAATTTTGTGTTTTCTTTATTTTCAGAATGTCTGCAAATAGTTTCTTTCATTCCTATTGCAATCTTACACTGAAATTTTTGTGAAATCACACAGGATCTCATCCTTGTGACAGTCTAATGGTATTTGTAATTTCATTTCAAGAAGAGCCTTCATCTTGGATGAGATAAACAAATTTAAAATCAATTCACTATCATTTGTTGATAAAGATTGTCTATAAGTCTTCAGGTGTACCTTAGGCATGATTAATCAGAAACTTTAGTGTTTAATTGAGTCTTCCAATTCGAGCCTTCATGTTGGAGTCTCAAAGATTATGTGAAAACATGTTGATCTTGGGCCTCCATTGAAGCACACCTTCTGGTTGAAGGAATGTCTTGACTGTTCTGAAGCTTTCTGTTGTGAATTTGTTCATTATTGTGAAGTCCCTCCAAAGATCTGGTATAATCAACTTTATCCTGCTTCATCTCCCACAAAAATCATTTAAAAACCATTGATCCACCCTGAACTACCCATGTTTTCCATGTGTATCAACAAAGGAACAAAATCTACTTGTAAAAATATGCAGAACAATCAGGATTTCTTAATGTCTTCAGTAACCTTAGCCTTGTGTTGAAAATATCTCCATCATTTAGAAGTGACAACTCTTAAGAGTTAAATCATGGAGCATTGACCATATTTTCCCAAGGTTCTCTTCATAGAATTTTTTCAAAAGAAGGATATATCTATCTCCTTCATCAAACGGAGGTTACACTAAGGGTTCTCTCACCCTAGTTAAAGAGGCACGACCCAAAGTAGTGAGGATAGATCAAATACTTTTAAAGTTGTTATCCATCTCTCCACAAATCTGAGTAACAAAGGGTCAGTTAGATCTCATCCCTGGCTACAAAATGACACACACTATGATCTGTCTACCTCTAAGCTCCCTGTCAAATCTGTGTTGCTGCTCGGCTTGAAAAGAAGAATGAATTTGGATACCAACACATCAAATTTTTCCTTTGTGAAAAATATGTCATCTCCTTGGATGGAAATATACTTAGAATTCTGAGACATGTTTTTTCTCAATTTATCCTCATGGAGATAGGTTTCCACTTCCTGAATGGAACTTGAAGGGATTGCTGAAAATGGGCTCCATATTATTTACCTATAAACTATATTGAAACACAGTTTATGCCACCTCTTTGACTTCCAAGAGGCGAACACATTACAAAGCATTGTTTAAGTATTTAAAAACACTTTCATTAGATGTACATTTTTTGAGCTTGAGATGACTGTTAACATCACTCATGATTATATTATCTTATCATGCTCTTGATTACCATTTTGTTGATGAATCAAATATCAATGAAATTACTGATGTTTCAAATCCTTTACAGACCTCATGATGCTCTTGATTTCACCCATTGTAAAAGTGACTATATTTCATACACAATGATTCACTCGGATTTGTTCCTCATCATAGTGTGATTCATATGATTCCCCTTACCTTTAGGGAGAGATATAGTGATAATTATGTATCCTTCATGATGGAAACATACTTAGTATTCCTAAACATCTTTGTTTTTACTCATCTAAACTTTGTGCCTTCAACCTCTTGTTGAGCATAAACAATGTGGTTGCCTTCTATTTCTTCTATGCACTGTGGAAAATTACAAGGCATTTGAATGAGTGTATAGAAATAATGATGTCAGATATTGCACTTCATGGACATGCGATAACTTATTTCTCGTGTAAACATGACGATCTTGGGTTGAGGCACATTGGGAGTAGTGGATATGATGGAGATACATAAGTATTATTCACCCTGGAGGATCAATTCATGTTAGAAAAGGTTGAAAGACTCCATCAAGACTCAGTTCAGAGATTCCTATCTCTCCTCAGTATGAAAAAAGCATCCTTCTTAGATGAATTCAATCATGATGTCTCCTTTCTACCACAATTGGGATGATTTGAACAATCCATCTTCATGTATAAACTGTGCAATGCAGAAACCACCTCTGGAATAATTTTTTAAGAGAATGTGGGGGTTTATATTTACTATTTTAACCTCAAGAAAACTTCCTACAATTTCAATGGTTGAAAAAATTAATGAGATAGGAAGAATGTCAGTTTCCACAACTTTTTTGTCTCAATTACAAGACTTACTATTTATATCAAGTCTTATCCTCTGGATGTTTCTTACTTATTCAGGATGTTGTTGATGATAAGAATTCAAAATTTGTTATAAAATGAATAGGTTTAGACATGTCCAGTCATGAACACCTATTATTTTCATAAATGATACTTACACATGTCTGGTTGTAGTAAAAATGGTTTTGAAAATCTAGGTTTTTTTCTAAGATTCTGTGCTCCAAATTTCAAGATTTTTCACCCACTGGATCTCTGTAGAATCAAAAAAATAAATTTTATTCAATTTTATGCTCTAGCATATCTAGTCATAAATGGATTTTGGAAGATAAATCAACACCAATTTTCTTGAAAAATGACAAGTTTTAGAGAGATGGAGAGATTATGAAATTTTCATGTGTTTTCTGACCTACTCAAGATCCTAACAACTTGAAGGAGTTAGAAAAATTTTCAAATGAGGGGTGAGGTCACACATTTTTTTCCCTCTTATCCCTTGGTTGAAAAATGGGACACCTATGTCTCCAAAGTGTGACTTGGGAGAGTGAGGGGTTAAAAATGAGCTCTAAAGGGAGTGAAGATGGTCACATGGTGACTAGGGGTTGTGTGAAGGATCAAGGTCACAAATTTGTATCCCCTTGTCCCTTGGGGGATAGACATGACATAAGGTACATAAAGGACACAAAAGTATGACCTAGTAGGATAAGGGAGGTTGAAATTTGATTTCCTCGTTGTCCCCCTTGTACCATGGGGACAAAAGGGATAGTTGGGGCAATTAGAAGTCCAAAGTGCAACTTAGGAGAGAGAGTTAGGTTTCACCTTGATTTCCCCCTTGTCCCCCTTTCCCATAGGGGACATGGGGGAAATTTTTTTTTCCAAAGTGTGACTTATCCAAATTATGCAAGAAAATGTTTCCTTGCATGTCCAAATTGGGACACCTAAATAGATGTTTTCACCTCATAAGATTAGGAAAGTCTTTCGGTGTGTGTGTGTGTGTGTGTGTGTGTGTGTGTGTGTGTGTGTGTGTGTGTGTGTGTGTGTGTGTGTGTGTGTGTGTGTGTGTGTGTGTGTGTGTGGTGTGTGTGTGTGTGTGTGTGTGTGTGTGTGTGTGTGTGTGTGGTGTGTGTGTGTGTGTGTGTGTGTGTGTGTGATTTTGAATTAAAAATACCTAATAATCTCAATTTAACCATTATTGATATGTAATTATTAAAGATAATTTAAATTTAGGACCTATTCCATCTTGAACTAAAAGGGGCACTTGCAGAGTTTTGAACTATCTTAAGAAATATTTGAGCCTTAGTGAAAAATTTATGTTTCCCAATTATAGAGGATTCCAAGAGATTTACGATTCCTATATGTTTTTGTTCTCAACTCCTTTTATAACTCTCAGAATCATCTGGAGAAGTTATTTTTCAACGTTAGGACATTCATTCCCTGCACCTAGAAGACCCGATCTTACACAAGTTGTTCATGAATCAGATTTTCTTCCAAGTATTTTCCTAAATTTCTTCAGAAATATTAAATACTCTCTTAAATAATCCTCATATGTTTTATATCTTCCCTGACTATTCTTCGAGGGTTTTTACTAGCTAAAGTATGAAAAAATGACATTTTAAGGCCTCCAGAGAAAGTTGTATTTCATCAAATCTCAATGAGTTCATAAATAATATTAGACACTCTTCCCTACACATTGAATAATCATGTTAGTACTTTCCTCTAAGCCTGAATGAGGGTGATATTGAATACATTTTGGCCAAGTGAAGGGTCCACAGTGACTGAGAAGCAGAATTTTTGACTGTGGGATTAGTTATCATGATCAAAAGTTTCAATTTTTCTTGCTTGAAATTTTGCATGACAAAATGTATTTATTACAAACCTTAATAATGAACTATACTTTCGCATGTAGATGTATTTTCTCACAAATTTTTAGGAATTCATTTAAAAGGGGACTCAAATTGAAAAATCCCTCATGATGAAAGGGTTAATCAAACCTCCTTCCAAGGACCACACAAATAACTAAAAAAATCATTCACAAGAAAAATCCAAGTATATCAATCAAAACCAAAATGTCGTCAATTATGGAGTCATTGATAATTACAATGTACATAATGTTCAAAACAATCAAATGAAAACATCTAAATCAAAGAAAGCAATAGTTGTTCCAAGTAAAGAAGATATTATCCCTCGTGATTATAAATGAAGAAAATTCACACTATTGGGAGAAAGCCTTTTAAGCATCCCACATCAACTAGTTAGTACCAACATGGTTACTTACCCTATCATAATACCCTTCAAAGAAGGGAATCCAAAACTATCTTAGTATAAATCAAACAAATATTATCATTTTCATGGCATTGACGTCCATGATACAGATCATTATATGAGACTCTTCCACTACACTAAAGATCTCATTAATAGCAGAGACTATGTGGTTGAAAATCCATCACCTAAAAAAATGTACAATGGAAACTTAAGGGTATTTTTGAATTCTTCTCCCAAGCATGGTACAAATGGTAAAGCTCCTAAAAAAGGAAAATCCTCAAACAATGTTGAATTCAATTCAAGCATTTCATTTATTAAATAAATTCCTAATTTCATTGCCATAATCAAGTTCAAAGCTCCTAACTATACAATGGCCATGTGGTAGAAAAGGTTTGGGTTCCCATAGCTAAAAAATTTTCCACATCCACCATACCCCAAATGTCAAATCATACAACTACAAACAATCCAAAACCAAAATCTAGTGTTAAATCTTCTACATCTAGTGTTTATGATCTTATTAAGAAATTAGAGATGAAGCCCGCACATATATCCATCATGGAGTTACTTAAAACATTTCCCACACTTCAAGAAATCCTTACTCATGCTCTTCTCAAGCCACATGTTCTTAAAGACATCAAAATGCAGCAATTTCATGCACTCATTTCCAATATTTCACCCAACAGTCATATATTGTCATTTGGTCCTCAAGACCTCTTAAACCCAAACCTTCAAAATAAAATTGTTTATACATTGAAGCTTACATCACTAATCATAAGATAAAAAGAGTACTTATTACAAATGAAGATTCCTTAAATATATGTTCTACAAAGTTACTAAGATGTCTTGATCATGCATAGGAGAGTTTGGGAGATAATGTTATAAGTATTCACGATTATGACAACACTAAACGAGAATATTCGAGAATAATAACCTTATCCATACAAGTTATCCCGTGAATTCTAGACAACCTTTTTCATGTATTTGATGTTCAGACCTCATACAATATCCTTTTGAGATGACCATGGATACATGTCATGCAAGTTGTGCCTTCCACTTTCCACCAATGCATAAAATTCCATCATAATGGAAAAGAGTTCACCTTGCTTAAAGATACCAAACCATTAGAATATTACAAGCTCTTGAAGGCAAGGTATAACCATACAAATTATTTTCCTTCCACAAACATATCTTCCATACCTTATATCATACCCATTAATGTTGATAACCATATTGATCCTAAAACAATCTTCCAATCTCAACCATCTATGTCTAATCCACAACTTGAACTGAAAATATCTCATAACGGTATTGGTGAGTATGATCTTGAAAAATTCCTTTCATGTTGGTAAGATACCATTATATCTACGTGATTACCAAAGACCTAACTCCCCCATATAAAATAAGATCATGTCTACTACATTAGTAATACTCTATGGAAATAGTATGGATACTTAGAGGATTAACACATTCATGGATCTTTGGGATCTTAGTTATACGATGATCAGATGGATAGTTGTTACGAATCCTCTAATTACAAAAAATATTCATAAAATGGTGAATAACATGTAATGGAAAGGAAGAGGACTTGGTATATAGGAACAAGGTCACCTTGAACCCATGTTATATGAATAAAATCTATATCTTCAGGTTCTTGGTTTTTTCTTGCCAACACTCTGGGAATCTAAGTCCCTCTACTTAACTGGTGTCAGTTGTCGTATATGCATGCACATGAAAAGGTGGATTTCTGTGGTGGCCTTTCGACCAGGGGATCCAACAGGGACACTCCACTGACCCTGCGAAAAGCTTGTAGATACCTGCAAGAGAATAATTTTCTATAGAGAGGGAAAGGGGAGTGAGAAATTAGGTAGGAGAACTAATGTTGTAGGTAGAAAATCAGATTCTTGCACACATCTAGTTAGAAGTTTTATCACATGCATTAAAATTATGAGGAAACAACTCTATGCATAGCAACAAGACCAAATGGAATTTATGATCACAAAGTATCAAGAAATCCCTTAGTCAAAAAAGGCTTGAAACTCCTTCTTGTATTGATTTCTTAAACCAAGTTGTACATAGTATGAGAATGGAGGAAAAATAGAGAGTGGGGGAAAGGAAGAATTTGGCTATCTCCTTTGTTCTCTCAAGGTAGAATGCACTCTTGAGCTTACAAAATTAATGACCAACCCTTTGAAATGGGAATGGTGTTACAATTTATAGAATGAGAGGTGACTTATCATCTACCCCCCAATGGCTTTTCATATGTCCTTGTGCAACTTAAAACTTTTTGACTTCCTAGGAGAATATTAAGTCCCTTTTTATAACATAAAGGTGACTTATTACATTAGGAACATTAGGACATATGAAAAAGTGCAACCCCAACATGAAATTAGAATATTGGAAAGTGAGAGAAAGTTGGGGGGAAGAGGAGAGAGAAAGAGAGAGAGAAGAAAGAAGAGGAGGAGATGTCGTTCCCGATGAAGTCTGTTGGTCCTCGTTGATGGAAAGCTCCAAATGCAGTGAAACTATGAATCTTCGAACTCCTTGCACACTGTGAAACTCCTTCAAATTAGCTCACGAACACTCACCAAGTTGAGTGAATTGTTTTGCTGATGACCAAAACTCCTAGCCTATGTATGATATACCTGTGACCCAAACTATGTAGTGAGTGTCAAAAAACATTGTCCAGTTCCCTGAGATGATCACCCCTCTATGTCTCATTGTGCCAAACTTTCCCTTTGAGAACAACCTACTATTAATAGTAAGTGTCTAGATGGAAGGCTTACTATTTTTAGTGAGAGGTGATTTTTTCCTCTTCTCGACCATCGTGATGTGATGAACTCCCTCATTCGATCTTGTGCACACTGCCTTTTCTTTGACCACTTCTTGGGGTGACTTACTATTTTTAGTAAGCACCTATATAAGGGACTTACTATTTTTAGTAAGTGATCATTTTAACTGTTTTCTGCTCTGGATAATCATTCTGGATTCTTAGAGGTCTTTAGTGCACACTGCCTTTTCCATATATGTTTTTGATGAAGACTTACCAAAAATAGCAAGCATGTGTAGGAAAGCTTACTATTTTTAGAAAGTGGATTTCCGGTGCTCATTTTGTGATGGAGTCTATTTTTTAGATTCATCTCGTCATCATGACCACATCCTCCGAATTTCACATAATTTTTCCCACTAGAATGTCAGGAAATAAAATTTAAAATTTTCACCTAGCAGTGGCTTCGAGCACGGAGCTGCCATGGTGGCCATTAATGGAGCTTGAAATTTACAGGTCTATTTTTTGTCTCTGTTTGTGATGAAAACAACTCCATTGTGATAGGTTTTTCATTTGGAGCTTATGTGTAAGTTTTTAGCTCATTTCCATTGTCAGAATGATGGGAAATCTGACGAATGTGAGTTGGTGCACGAACGATTTTGTTGGAACAAATAATTAAGAGCACCATTTGACCTCCCATTTTTTGCATCATGATCATCTTGAAAATTTTGGAAGTCTGTAGAAGATGGCACCTCGATCCAACTTGTATCTTGTGAGATATGAAGATTTCTCGATCGGGTGACTTCACGGTTATCTGGCAAAAAACCTTCATTTTCTTCCCATTCTTCATTTCTTCAGCACTTTTTTCTCTAATATTGTTGTGTTTTCATGGTGTGGAGAGTTTGGTGACCATGAAGGAGCTGGTTTGGATCAGTAATGGTAGACCAGGTGTCTAGACAAGCAAGAACAAGGCCATGGCATGGTGAGAAGCTGTGAAGGAGAAATGAGGGGGAAGAAATGACTAAGTGCCGGATTTGAATATTCAAAAAATGCTCATGCAAGGGTGGGGTGAATTTTTTCATGTCTGATGTCCCTAACCTTAGGGATGTGAGGGACATCAAATTCCATGGTGAGCAAGAGGATGACACGTGTCCTCGATCTGACGGTAGGGGATTTTCTTGAAAAAACACTAGAAGCACTAGGGGCTGAAAGCTGGTCACGTGGATGACCAAAGGACTCCCCATAGGGGATGGGAATAATTTTCCATGTCTAATTTCCCTAACCTCAGGGATGTGAGGGACATCAAATTCCACGGTGGTCCTAGAGCTGACACGTGTCTTTGATCTGACGGTAGGGAATTTGAGCTCCAAAAATGCACCTGGGGGTTGAACTGTCAAGTCTGAAGGTCACATGAGGGTCCCAGAGGTCACATGGGGGCTGGGTGAATTTTTACAAGGTTTGTGTACTTGACCTCAGGGACTTCAGGGACATAAAATCCCACCAGGATCCTGGTGCTGACACGTGTCCTCCAAAAATTGACTAACTCCCGAACACGTCTCCAAGAGGGTAACTTGGAACGATGATAACTTGAGCTCCCAGTGGAATTTATTGGTGAAATTTTATATGATCCTGACTATAAATTTCATTTTTAATCCAATGGTGGGGGTATCATGTCTTGATTCATCCATTTGATCCCTGAAAAATCAGAATTGTGATTTGGTACTCCACCTATGCCTGAGAAAAACTTCCTGCAGACCTAATGCGCCAAAGTGTTGTGAAAAATATGATTTCACCATCATGTAGGGATTGGAATCCTATTTCTGGAGATGTTTTTTTTACTCCTAACTCCATCTGGAGCTCCCATAATCTTCTTCTGAAGCTCAGCAGTTGTTTTAGGCTTGTGTACTACCTAGGCTTGTGAACCCTGTTTTTTATTCAGACTGCTCCAAGTCTTTCAAAACTTCCCAAACCTTCCAAAATCATTTCCATGATGTTCTAAGGTCTTTAATTCACCTCCATGTTGAATTTTTCCCTTCCATTCCACTCCATGGGGGTTGATCCAGTCCTGGGAAGGCCAATGATAGCCCTTCCCAATACTTCCTGTAATTTACAAATGAACTCCTAAAATCACCTAGGGGGAATGAATGGAATTTCCTAAATCACCTAGGGGGATGATATAACATTAATTGGGAGGTCACTTAGACTGACTGGATAGACCTGGGGTGTCTTGGAATGATAGACTTGAAAATTTTGGCACAGGGGTATAGTTGTCATGCTCGAAATTGTCAATTTCCCTGTTGCACATTTACACGACAATAACTGGCTCTAGCTTGGGGACATGACATGGACTGAGCATAGTGAAGACATGGCATGAGAACTCCCAGAATCTCAACTTACAACATATTGACCAGTGCCTTATCCATTGGGCCCTGTGGAGTCATGTACAACTTACAACAAGAGAGAAAGAGAGTGAAGAAGGAAACACACACACACACAAAAAGACGAAAAGGAAACACACACACAACAGAAAGGGAAACACATGCAAGTAGAAAGGGAAACACACCTAGAAATCACCTATGGTATAAGGCAAGGACAACCCACTTTCACTGAAGCACTTTTCATTTCTCAAAAGTTACTTGTGAAGAGGCAACACCGAATGATGATGTTCTACGAAGCCATTGACCAGTTCCAAAAATTATCCTCCTCTCCTCAGTTTCTTATGAAATCTAGGTGCTTTCACAATTTTCTGTGTACTTGGTAGGAGTGATTCCATGTGAGCTTCTTGATGCTCAGGTCCTTCTCTTGGAAATTCCATTGCCTTCATGTTCTTTGAAATTGGTTTCATAGTGCCAATTTCCTTCCATGTTTATCCATATAGATGATTCTCCATCAAGCACATCTCATCACTGCCCCAAGCTGATTTTCATTCAAATTACTTGAATATTCTGAGTTCTTTCTTTCCCAAGTCTATGCTCATTGACCTCTTCTCCATGAGAAACCTCATTAGATTCATCCTTTATCTCTACTCCACTGTGAGGTGCTTGAGTACTGATGAAAGGATTGGACAAATTCATACTTGTCTTGTATGTCCATGACACAAGTGAAGAGATCAAGAATCAGCTCGGGGTCTTCCACAACTTCTACTACATCCAATATTTCTTGCACGGAGTTATGCTTCATCATTTCCTGCAGCTCCTCTTTGTACGCCTTTGAAGAATCTTTATTTTGCAGCTCAAGGAAACTATCTAGAGGGATTACCTCATCATCTTGGGAATCACTACATTTTATCACTCCTTTATCTAGAGGAGCTTTAGTTTCAAAGGCCTCAAAACTTCTTTCTTTAATTTCTTTCGTCATGCAAAGATTCTTCATCTTCAAATGAGAAAGAAAATATTTGTATTTCACTATTGCATCCATCAACTATTAGCTCAAGAGCAGCATCATATTTTTCATCTAGATTTATTTCAATGTAGCCCATCTTCATACTCGTTGAGGTTTCCAAATCAGCTTCATGTTTGTCTTCCATATTCATGGCTTGCATTAAGGAGTTCAAGACTGATCTCAGGGTCTTTTGTTTCTTCTATGGCTCTTAGCAGTTCTTGTACAAATAGTTCTTTCCCATTGCTCAAGGGCTCATTGTAGACTTGGCTTGGTCTCTTCCTAGGTGACATGATCAAGGGAGTCCTCATCTTCAAATGGGAATGAGAAAATATCTTCATCATGGATAAGCACATAAGCTGATTTTTCTTTTTGAAAATCATCAAGAACCATTTCCTCTTCTTCATGGTTTGCATCATCTGGTAATTTGGGGCTGCCCTCTTGTAACTTGAATCTCCTCAATGCTTCTTCAAAATCCAAATCTCTCTCTAGGAAGGCATGTTTGGACCTATCAAGATGGGGAATATCCTCTTCCTCCTTGGTTTCCACAAAGTGATTCATCTTCCTTGCTACCTTGATACAAGATGTTAGCTTCTGGGATTCTAGAATTTCATACCATGTACCTCATCTTCTTCTCAGGAAGTAATTTCTCCATGTCTCCCTTCACTGGTATGGTTGCAGATGACCAATTCATCTGAATTTTCCCTCCCAAGTCTCAAAAAAAACTTCTACTCAGCAACATTCTGAACGAGGTTGGGACGTCTACTACCAAAATCATCACTGAAATTTTCTTGTCTAGAAATTTGGTGAGAGCCACCTATGCATCTTTGACCTTCCCTACAAGTGGGACCTCTTTTGACTCCAAAGAGTAACAAGAGCCACTGGGTGGAGTCATGGTGAGTTTGAGAGCTTTGGCGACCTTCAGAGGCATGACATTATCTGAGGCACCTGAATCTATTATGCAGTTGTTCAATACATATTCTCCAACAAGAAGGGAGACATAAAAAGGTTCAACCTTATCAGTCTTTGATGCACTCAAAGAAAGCATGTTCTGTGAGGGAGGTGTAGGTGGGTTTGGAAACATGCCTTTAGAACTAGAAGTTACAACATTGGGTGTTAGACTACCACTCCTGATATATTGGACAAACCTCTCAAATTGTTCAGGATGAGTCCATAAATATTCAGTTTTAGTAATTTGGACTTTGGCTTTGTTTGCATATTCTATGAAGTCAAAAGGAGCAGATGCAGGTGAGGGTGATGAAGGGATTGATTTTGGATTTAGGACAGGTTTGGAAGCAGGAGTAGATTTTTGGGGAATGGAGGGTATTTTGAAAGGTACACTAGGAGCTTTCAAAGTACTAGATTTTACAGGAGAAAATTTAGATTTAGACTTGGAAGAGACATCAGAAGACTTACTTGGGATTGCGGGAGCCTTCTTACTTGCTACGGGATCAAGCTCCAACAATGCAGACTTCATGGAAGATGGAAGTGGGATCCTCGACTGATTATTTTGTTTTTCCAGAGTTCGCCATAGGAGGATCATCAACCTTCTTTTCTTTTGTAGCAGTGGAGGGAGATGCTCTTTTCTTGGACTGAGAACGAGTGAATACCGCACATGAGAAACTGGGTGCATCCTCTTCATCTTCTTCATCACCTCCAAAATACTCACAAAATCTGATTTGTCTATCATTCTCAAGTTCATCGATCTCTAGGAAGTTTCCACCTTCACTTTCTTGTTCAATCTCATCTTCACTTTCTTGAAATCTAGAATTTACGTTCATGAGTGGGGCCTCCAAGGCAAGCCTTCGGGGTGCTCCTGTAATCTGATTTTTGTTGCTTCTTTGGGAAGAAACTCATTCAAATATCTCCCTCCTCAATGACGCCATTTCATTTTCTAATTTTTGCAATGATGGATTGGTTCTCTCATCTCTAGGATGTTGGGCCTTACCCTTTGATGGATTCTTGATCTTTCCAGAGAGGATGAGATCATCATCAAGTTCAATGGCCATCCTTTGTGCTTCTACAATGTTCCTTGGTTGGGATCTTCATAGAAAAATCCTACTTTTGATGATTAAGTGTTGATGAATAATCTCTTGATATTGTTTTCAGATGGAGAATATTCTTCTAGTATCATGCGAAGCAACCATTCGAAGTGAGCCACAAAGTCTCTCGGGTTCACTTTCTCCTTTCTTCATTTGAGCCAACTGCACCAAGAGAGTCCTGACAGTCTTTAGTTCATTTAAATATTTCCTCGAAGGTAGTCTTGATGTCATTCCAACCAATGATGGATTGAGGAAGCATGAGGTAGAACCATTTCACTGCTTTTTCTTGGAGAGACTCCATGAACAATATTACAGCAACATCTTCATGTTGGACACCAAGAATTCCACATGATGTCATGAAGGCATCGATGTGTTCTTCAGGATGTTGTGTTTTGTCAACTTTGAACTTTGGCAAGTTCTTGCAAGAATTCGTTGGTAGATCATGAAGAGGGGGTTCAAGAGAAAGCAGGTATGTATTCCTTCCCCATGGAACAATGGGTTGAGGTCTTTTTGCTTCATCTATCATCGTTGTTTCTGCTTCTACTTCTGCTTCATCCCTTGCTTCTACAAATTCTTCTTCAAACTCTTCTTCTTCTGGGAACTCGATGTTCAATGGTGGTTGAAAAATTAGATAATTTGAAGGGGGAGTATCAACAAGAGTTTGGATAGTATTGTCAGGTGAACTACTTGAAGCCCCAGATGGAGAGGAGGCTTGAGAGAAGAAGTATGGATTATCTATAATTCATTCTTGCTGATTTTGCAAAGCCTCAAAATTGGAAACGACCCCCTCTCGACCTGTTCAACCTAGTGTATCTTCCTTCAGCCAACTTTTGGAAATTCTTGAAGTGGGAATATGAAAAGACACTATGGAATATGAAAGGTCACGTGCAGGAACTAATAGTGTATCTTTCAACAATGGATTTTCATGAACTCTTTATTTTTGTTTTTTCAATATTTCATTTTTTTTAAATGGACCTTGCGGTCGTATTTCGGGTGCAAATACTGCTAAATCTGCCCCATGGTGGGCGCCAAAAACTGTTGGCAAGAAAAAATTTTAGGTAGAAAAACTTGTGGATTTCTTGCCAACGCTTTGGGAATCTAAGTCCCTCTACTTAACCAGTGCAACTACCATATATGCATGCACATGAAAAGGTAGATTTCTGTGGTGTCCTTTTGACTGGGGATTCAACAAGGACACTCCACTAACCTTGCGAAAAATTGCACAGATACCTGTAAGAGAGTATTTTATCTGTAGAGAGGGAAAGGGGAGTGAGAAATTAGATAGGAGAACTAATGTTGCAAGTAGAAATCAATTCCTGATACTAAATTAAAGTTTTATCACTCATTAAATTAGTAGTAAAAAACTCTACACTTAGGCAACAGACAAATGGAATTATGATTAAAATTATTAATAAACCCCTAGTCGTCAAAAAGCTCAAACTCTTCTTGTAATTGATTTCCTTAAACCCAAGCTATGACCTAGTAGGATAAGGGAGGATGATATTATGATTCCTCGGTTGTCCCCTTGACCATGGCGCGACAAAAGGGATAGGTATGGCGGCACAATTAGTAGAGTCATAACGTGCAACTAGCGAGAGAGGAGTTAGCGTTTCACCTTTGCATTTCCCCTTGTCCCCTTTCCTAGGCGACATGCGGGAAATTTTTAAATTTCCAAAGATTGTGACTTATCCAAATTATGACAGAAATGTTCCTTGCATGTCAAATTGGGACACCCAAATAGATTGTTCACCTCATAAGATTAGAAAGTCTTTCTTGTTGTGATCGCTTGTGATGTGTGTGTGTGTGTGATGGTGGTGTGTTGTGTGTGTCGTTGGGTGTGGATGTATGTCGTGTGTGGTGTGTGTGTGTGTATGTGTGTGATGTGAAGGTTGTGTGTGTGTGTGCTGTGTGTGTGTGTGTGTGTGTGTGTCGTCGGTCCTGTCGTAGTACTGTGGCGAGTGTCGGTGTTTTGTGGTCGTGGGTGAAAGCGTGACATGTGTGTGATTTTTGCCTTAAAAATAAACCTAATAATTCTCAATTCTAACATTCTTGAATATTAGTAATGATTAGATAATTAAATTTTAGACATTCCCTCTCGAATAAATAAGGGCATTGCAGGTTTTAGAACTATACTTAAGAAATAATTTGAGCTTAGTGTAAAAATTATAGTTTCCCATTTAGAGGATTCAAAGGCGATTTACGTTCCTATATGTTTTTCGCTCTATATATTCTAACCCTTTTATAACTCTCAGAATCATAAATGCGAGAGTTATTGTTCAACTTTAGGACATTCATTCACCGTAGCACCTAGAAGACCCCGATTTCTAACAAGTTGTTCATGATCCGATTTTCTTCCACAGTTCATAATTCTTCAGAAATATATAATATACTCTCTTAATAATCCTCATAATTGGTGGTATATATTCCTGAACTATCTTGAAAGCGAGGGTTTTTTTTACAGCTAAAGTATGAAAAAATGACATTTTAAGGCCTCCAGAGAAAGTTGTATTTCTCAAATCTCAATGAAGTTCATAAATAATATTAAGACACTTTCCCATACCACATTGAATAACTCATGTTAGTACTTTCTCTAAGCCTGAATGAGGGTGTGATAATTGAATACACATTTCGAACGCCAAGTGATAGGGCTCCACAGGACTGAGAAGCCAGAATTCTTGACTGTGCCGGCAGAATAGGTATATGATCAAAAGTTTCAATTTTTCTGCATGAAATTTTGCATGACAAAATGTATTAGATTACAAACCTTAATAAGGAAACTATACTTCGACTGTCAGATGTATTTTCATCACAATAATTTCAGGAATTCATTAAAAGGGGCCATCAAATTGAAAAATCCCTCATGATTTGAAAGGGTAATCAAACCTCCTTCAAGGACCAACACAAATAACAAAAAAAATCATTCACAAGAAAAATCCAGTAGAATCAATCAAAACCAAATGTCGTCAATTATGGAAGTCCATTGAGAATCTACAATGTACATAATGTCAAAACATCAAATGAAAACATCTACACCATCAAATGAGAAGCAATAGTTTAGTTCACCAAATGTTAAAGAAGAGATATTATCCCTAGTAGATCATAAATGAAGGAAATTCACACTATGAGTGAGAAAGCCTTTTAAGCTCCCACATACAACTAGTGTACCAACATGGTTACTTACCCTATCAATAATACCTTCAAAGGATGGGAAATCCAAAAACTATCTTAAGTCTAACTTCAAACAAATATTATCATTTTCATGCGCAATTGACACGTCCATGATACAGATCATTATATGAGACTCTTCCACTACACTAAAGATCTCATAAAGCCAGAGACTATGCTGCTTGAAATCCACTCACCTCTAAAAAATGCTTACAATGGAAACTTCAAAGGCGTATTTTGAAAGGTCTTCTACCCAAGCATGAGAAGTACAACATTGGTGAAGCCTCCTAAAAAGGAAAATCTCAAAAACATGTGATTCAATTCAAGCATTTTCATTTATTAAATATTAATAATTCATTGCATAATTAATCAAGTTCAAAGCTCCTACATATGACTATACAATAGGCCATGTGGGTACTTAGCAGAAAAGGTTTGTACGTTCCCATAGCTAAAAAATTTTCCACATCCACCCAATACTCCAATGTCAAATCATAAACTAATAACAATCCAAAACCAAATCAGTGTTAAATCTACTACACTCTAGGGTAGTATGATCTTATAAGAAATAGGAGATGAACGACCCCACATATATCCATCATAGGAGGGTACTGAAAAAACATATTCCACACTCAAGAAATCCTTACTATGCTGCTTCTCAGCCCAATGTTCTTAAAGACATCAAAATGCACGACAATCATGCAATCATGTCCAATAGTTCACAACAGTAATATTGCTCATTTGGTCCATCAAGACACCTCTTAAACCAACTTCAAAATAAAAATTGTTTATACATTGAAGCTTACATCACTAATCTAAGATAAAGAGTACTAAGTACCTCTATACTACTAAATGAAGATGTCCTTAACATATATGTTCTAAAAGTACTAAGATAGTCTTGATCATGATAGGAAGTTGGCGAAGAATAATGTCTATAAGATATCACGATTATGACAACACTAAGAGAATATTCGAGAATAATAACCTATATCCATAAAATGTTATCCCGTGCAATTCTAGAAACCTTTGTCATGTATTTGATGTTACAAGACCTCATACAATACCTTTTGACGATGACATGGAATACATGTCATGCAGTTGTGATCCTTCCACTTTCCACCAATGCATAAAATTCCATCATAATGGAAAGAGTTCACCTTGCTTAAAGCATACCTAAACCGATTAGATTATTACAGCTCACTTGAAGGCAACGGTATAACATACAAATTATTTCTTCCACAACAATCTTCCATCCTTATATCATACCCATTAATGTGGAGAACCATATTGATCCTTAAACAATCTATCAATCTCCAACCAGACTGCTATCCACAACTTGAACTGAAAATATCTCATACGGTATTGGTGAGTTGATCTTGAAAAATTCCTTTCATTGTCTGTAAGATACATAATAATCTAGTGGATTCCAAAGCACCTAACTCCCCCCATATAAATAAGATCAGGTCCCTACTACATTTAGTAATTACTCTATGCCGAAATAGTATGGATACTTAGCAAGCGCACTGGATTAAACATTCATGGCATCTTTGGGATCTTGTAGCTATCACGGATGATAAGATAGCGTGTTGTTACGATCTCTAAATTACAAAATATTTTCTAAATGGGAATAACATGCCTAATGGAAGGAAGAGAGGACTTGGGCTATATAGGAACAAGGTCACCTGTGAACCATGTATATGAATAAAATTCTATATACTTAACGGGTATGGTTTTGAACTTTTTGAGAAAGAAAATTGCCTCATATTTAGTACATAAATATGAGCGATCCTGACTCTGATGTTCTGAGACAAGCATCTGCACAATCAGCTCTATCAAAGACCTATTTACGAAACCAATAGTCATTGCAAAAAAATTTAATTTGTAACCTTGAACATTGTCATCTACAGTCTCATCCATCATGACCAAATAAATCACATATCCATGGACCTCTATTAGAATGATGAGGGCATCAAATATTTTCTTAGGACTTGGGACCTGTTGGCCCAAAGAAAATTCTATGTGGGATGCGACACAACTTGTATGGATTCTCTTGCCAACACTCTGCGGAACTAAGTCCCTCTACTTAACTGATGTGTAGCCTACGTCAAGCATCCACATGAAAAGGTTGGAATTTCTAGTGGTGCCTTTCGAGTCGCGGGATCCAATAAGCGACACTCCATGACCATGTTGGCAAAAGCTTGCAGATACTTGCAAGAGCAGAAGAGAACCTTATGTCTATAGAGCGGCGAAAGGGACTGGAGTGGAATTAGAATAGGAGAACTAATTGTTGCAGGTAGAAATTATGAAAATAAAATTCTTTCATACATCAATTAGAAGTTTCATCACTATGCCTTAAAATTAGAGGAGCGCGATAACAACTTATGCCGTCGCCCAAAAGACTAAAAGGAATTGATAGACAAATTCAGCGAAAACCTTAGTCAACGAAGGCCTGAAACTCATTCTTGTATTGACTTCCGTAACAAAGTTGTACATAGTATGAGAAGGAGGACAAATAGCAGAGTGGGGGGGAAGGCGAAGGAAGATTTAGCTTCCTTTGTTCTCTCAGCCCGTTAGAATGCCACTTTATCTTACAAAATAAGACCAACCCTTTGAAATGCGGAAATGGTGGTCTTACATTATAAGAATGAGAGGTGACCTTATAGTCTACCTCCAATGGAGTTTCATATGTCCTTGCATCGCCCAACTAAAACTTTTACGATCTTCTAGGAAAAATGATTAAGTCCCTTTTATAACATAAAGGTGACTTAATTACATTAAGACATAATAGAAAGTGCACCTACAGGAATTAGAATATTCGGAAAGTGAGAGAAGTTGGGGGGGATAGAGGAGACGAAGAAGAGAGAGAGAGAAGAAAGAAGAGAGATTGTCGTTCTCGATGAAGTCCATTCAGGTTCATCAGTTGATGGAAAGCATCCAAATGCCCCCAGTCGAGAACTATGAATCTTCGCAACTCCTTACAATGTGAAACTCACTTGCAAATATAGCTCATGAACACTCACCAAGTTGCGTGCTGAAGTTGTGTTTATGATGACCAAAACTCCTAGCTTGTGATGATGATAATACCTATTGACGCTCGAACTAGGTCGTAGTGAGTGTATTTTTAAAAAACATTTGTCTCGCTTCCCTAAGATGAAATCACCCCTACTATGTCTCATATTGTGCCCAACTTGCACTTACGAGGGAAAAACCTTCCGCACCCTTCCGCATACGCTGCGGCCTCTTTGCCTACTATTACTAAGAGGATGTCAATTTAGTAAGGCTCACTATTTTTAGTGATGAATGAGAGCCGCTGTTTTTCCTCTATCTCGACCCACGTGATGCTGAAGAACCTCCCTCATTCGATACTGTGCACATTACCCTTTCTTTGCACCACTTTCTTGGGGTGACTTACTATTTAGTAAGCACCATATAATGACGCGACTCATATAACTATTTTTAGTAAGTGAATTTTCACGTGTTTCTACTCTGGATAATCATTACTAGTTCTAGAGGTCTTCAGTGCACATGACCTTTTCCATCAGCCCAGCTTTAATGACGTGAAGACTACAAAAAATACAAAGCATCTGTAGAAAGCCTTACTATCATTTAGAAAGTGAGATTACCGGGTGCCCTCTTTTTGAGTCCGAGTCCTATTTTTTATAGACGATTTGGCTGTCATCTGCCCCTTATTCTTGAATTTACAAATAAATATTTCCCAATAGAAATGTCAGGAAATAAAATTATAAATTTTCACCTGGCACTGCTTCAGAGCAGCGAGCTATCATGGTGCGCCATTTAATGGAAATCAAAATTTTAGAGTTTATTGGTTTTGGTACTCCATTTCGCATAATGAAAACATCTCCACTATGTGCATACGCCTTTTCATTTGGGGCTTTCGTGCAAGTTTTTAGCCAGTACTCCATTAAGTCAGAATGATGGATCTTGGACGAATCGTGAGACGGTGCACACGAAGCTGAGGCAGTTGCTCAAGAGAAAAATAATTTTTTAAGTAGCACATTTGGACCTCCATTGTGACATTGCTGATCATCTTAAAATATGGAATGCTCTACAAATATCTTTGGCACCTCGCATACCCGACGTAATACTTAGTGAGATGTGAATATTTCTCGCATCGGTCGCTGCACTTCACGTGTTATCTAAGTAAAAACTTCATTTATTACTCGTTCTCATTTTGTGTCGCGCACTTTTTCTCAATATTGTTGTGTTCATAGCGTTGTGATGGCAGAGTTTGGTGCATGAAGGCTCTGGTTCAGATCATTATATGCAGATCGGAATGTCTAGAATCAACCGAACAAGGGCCATAGACGCCATGCTGTGAGAAGCCCTATATGAAGGAGAAATGCAGGGGAAGAAATGTGCTAGTGCCGGATTTTTAGCAATATTCAATAAATTCTCATGCAAGGTGGCGCAAGTGAATTTTTCATGCTTGATCGTCTCCATGACCTTAGCGGATGGGTAGCGGATATCAAATTCCTATAGCTGAGCCAAAGAGCGACACATGTCAATGATCCGACGTAGGGACATGTAACTTGAAAAAAAATACACTGAAAGCACTAGGGCGACCTGAAAGTCAGATCACATGAGATGACAAAGGCACTACCATAGGGACCGGTTGGCCACATTTTCCATGTCTTCTACCCCTCTATTTCAGACCGCGCAATGATGACGGGACATACAAATTCCAGCGGGGTTTGAGAGTTGACATGTGTGCTTCGATACGATTGTAGGAAATGTTCAGCTCCAAAATGCACTGGGTTAGAATGTCGATCTTTGAAAAGGTCACAGAGCGGATCCTTTGGTCACCATAGGGCTGCGACAGTTTTTCCAGATTGATCGTGACCTAGAGGACCTCAGGAGATGTCTGGGCGGACATAACAATACCCACCATACTCTTGGAGGTTGCACGTGTCCTCCAAAATTTGTGCTAAGTCTCGACACGCCTTCAAGGGAGCGGCAACTTGTGGATGATGATTCATGATCTCCTAATGGACTATTTTGGTCAAATTTTTATATCTATCTTAACTATAAATAACACATTGAATCCGAATGCCGCTGAGGCGGTATCCATGCTCTTGAATTCATCCATTTGCATCCCTGCAAAAATCAGAAGGAGTGTGATTTGCAAGTAACCACAGTGGCTATGAGAGAAAAAATACTGCCAGATTACATGCTCCAAAGTGTGTGAAAAATATGATTTCGACCATCTTTAGGCCTTGGACATCTCTTTCCCAGAGATGTTTTTTACTCCTAACTCCATCTGCGAGCTCCTATAATCTCTCTGAAGCTCAGCAGCGGTTATTTTTAGGTGTGCTTCCGATGTACTACATAGGTTAGTGAACCGTGTTTTTAATTCGAGATTGATCCAAGACTTTGAAAACCTTCACCAAACCTTCCAAATCATTTCCATGACGTTCCTAGTGACTATTAAAATCACCTCCCATGTTGAATTTTCCTGTTTTTTCCTATCCATGGAGCGGAGGAGTGGATCCAGTCCCTTGCCGCGAAAGCCATGCCTAGCCCTTCCCAAACCTCCCTGTAGCTTTGCACCAAACTGAACTCCTAAATCACATAGGGACGGAAATAAATGAATTTACCTAAATCACGAGAGGGCATGATATAATTATTTGAGAGGTCATTAGAATGTAAAAAAAACTGACTGGATAGAGTCGAGGTAGTGTCTTGAAATGATATACTCAAAATTTTGGCACAGGAGTAATTATAGTTGTCGTTGCGTCCGAACATTGTCGAGTTCCCACTATTGCACATTTACACGACACACAATTGCGACTCAATTTGGGGACATCGACATGCGATATTTATGAAGACATGCGCATGAGAACTCTAAGCAATCTCAATACAACTATTAGACTAGTGTCTTATCCATTAAGGGCCTGCGAGTCATGTTACAACTATAACAAGGGAAAAGATGACACGTGAGAAGGAAACACAACACCACACAAAAAAAGATGGAAAGCGAAAAACATGACACCAAACATGATGGAGAAACACCGCACATTAGAAAATGGAAACACACCTAGCAATCACCTATGAGGTACAAGGTGGGGGAACAACCTCTTCACTAAAGGACTTTTTCATATCTTAAAAGTTACCTCTAGTGGCCAGCAAACCCTGAGTGATGCTTTTTCAACGAAGCGTTTTTTGAATAGTTTCTTAAAAGACTGACCTCTCTCTTCAGCGAGCCTTATGAAAGCCAGGTGTTTTTTCACAATTTTCTAGTACTGCGAATGATGATATGCAGTATACATAGAGCATTCCTATGAATGTGACTTAGTCCTTCTCTTAGAAATTCTATAAGCCCTCCATTCTCTTTGAAATGCGCTTTCATAGTGTTAGTTGCATTCCATGTTTAGATCCAATAAGGCTGATTCTTCAGTGAGCACATTATCGTGCCCATAGTTCTTTTTGTCAAATTACTTCGAAAATTCTCAATTCTTTTCTTCTACAGGGCGTCTATGCTCATTGAACTCTTTTCCATGAGAACCTCATATCTTATCTTTTCCTTTACCCAATTGTGAGCCGTGCTTTGCAGTATTGATTGAAAGAAGATTTGACAAAACTCATACTTGCTCTTATATGTCCATAGCATGGAGTGAGAGATAAGAATCATCATTGTACAGGCTCTCTACAACTTCTACTGCATCCCCAATTATTTTGCACGCGAGCTTATTGCTTCATATTTCCTGCAGCTAACCTATTTGTACGCGCTTAAGAATCTTTTATTTCGCCAGCTCAGGAAACTCCTACTAGAAGTGATTACCTTCATCCTCTGGCGAATCACTGCATTTTATCACTCCCCTTGACTAGAGGCAGATCATCTTCTAAATGGCTTGTCTCAAAACTTCTTACTTAATTGCCATCATCATGGAAAGCATTCTTCCTCTCAAATAGGGAAAAAGAAAATACCCTCAATTTCATCTTTGTTCAAGCCAACCATTGGTCATATTATATCATCTAGCATTTCAACATAGCCCATCTCACATTGTTGCAGGTTATGCCAGTCACTTCACATTCTGTACTTCCAGATTCATGGCTTGATTAAAATTTCAAGACTGGTCTATAGCGGTCTTATGTTTGCTTCCGACTCTTAGTAGTCTGCTATGTACATATAGTTACTCTTCCCATTTCATAGGGCTCATGTGAGACTGTGCGTCTCTTCCTGGGCTCCGCGAGGCGGAAAGTATAGTCGAGGGATTCCATATCCTCAAAGGCGGATATGAGGAAAAGATCATCATCATGCGATAAGCACATAAGACTTGATTTTTCTTTTGAAAAATCATTCGAAGAACCATTTCCTTCTTCTCATAGTTTGAATCTCTTGGGGTAATTCAGGGAGCCTGTCCCCTATTATAACTTGAAATCTCCTCAATGCTTACTCACAATGAGAATGCTATTCCGAAGGCATGTCCTGAGCAACCCTATCAAGATAGAGGAATCCTCTTCTCTCGGTCTTCCACAAACTGACATTCATTTGTACTACTTGATTACAGATGCTTACTTTCAAGGGAGATTCCAAAATTTCATACCATGTACATCCATTTATTCTGGGGCACGCCAAGTTCTCACATAGTACATCCCTTTATGTATGCGTTGCCCAGATAGAACAATTCAGTTAGAATCTTCCCTTCCAAGTCTCAACATGAAGAAGCTTCTACTCCAACATTCCTGACGGAATGAGACCATGAGACGCTAGAGATGTTCTACTACAGAAAATCACACTAAGATTTACTTGTCTAGAAGATCTGGTGAGGGCCACCTGTGCCCATCTTTGACATTCCCTACAAGTGGACCTATTTTGACTCAAAGAGTTAACAAAGATCCACTGGTGGAGCATAGCTCGAATATTTGAAGTTTTGAGAAACCTTCATAGGCTCATGACATTATACCCGAGGGCACCCAAATAACTATTATGTAGTTGCCTTTAATAAATATCTTTGCACAAGAAGGGAGAACATAAAAAGCGTTCAAATTATTAGTCTTGATAGCACTCAAAGAGAGCCATATTCTTGTGAGAGGAGGTTCGGGAGGTTGTATTCGGTGCGGTTTGGAAAGCGAAACATACCGTTGGAACTTAAAAGTTACAACATTGGGTATTATAACCACTTCTGAATATCGGAGAACTCTCAAATTGTTAAAGGATGAGTCCACCATATTCAAGTTTCAGTAAGAGAGTTTCAGTAAGTACTGTGTACTTATATCTTGTTATATCGTATTACTATGAAGTCAAAAGCGAGTAAGATGATGAGGTGAGGGTTAATGAGCAGCGACTACTTTGGATTTAGGACAGGTTTGGAAGATGAGTAGGTTTTTGAGGGAATAGGAGCCCCCCGGTACTTTTAAAGCCCGTACTACACTATAGGAGCCCACTTTCAAAGATATAGATTTAACAGCCGAGGAAGATTTTTTAAGAATTAGACTTGAAAGACATCAGAAGACTTACCTCGGCATTGCCCAGGAGCAATTCTTAGCTGTTATGGCATCAAGCTCACCAATTGCAGGACTTCATTGGAATGGAAGATGGATAGTGGGCGATCCTTGAATAATTATTTTGCCTTTTTCAATATTCGAGCACAGGAGCTCATCAACCTTATTGCATCGTTGGCCGACAGTGCAGGGGAATATTAATGACCCTTGTCTTTCAGCCGATGGAGAACAAGTGATAACAACCTGCAGAAATTGGATGCATCATCTTATCTTCGTCATCACATTCGGCATACTCCAAAATTTCGATTTGTGTTCATTCTCAAGTATCGATCTCTGGAAGTTGCCACCCTTTCACTTTACTTGTCCAGCTCATCTACACTTTGAAATATAAATTATATTCATGGGTGGGGCCTCTAAGCCGAAAGTCTTAGGGTGTGCTCCTATAATCTGATATTTGTTGCTTTTAGGAAGAACTCGATGCAACTAGCCTCACTCCTCCAATGCCAATGCCATTCATTTTCTAGTTTTTTCATGATGGATTGGTTCTTCATCGTTAAGGTAATTGTTGGGCTTGCTTTGATAGGATTCTTGAATCTTTACAGAGAGGGATGCATATCGTACCCCATACAGAAGTTCAATAACGCCATGATTTTTACTTCTACAATTTTTTGCGTTGGCCGATCTTCGTAGAAAAAATCATTCTGATGTGAGCACAGCATTGATAGACATGAAGATCTCTTGATATTATTAGATGGTTAACTTCTTCAGGATCATGCAAAGCTAACCATTCGACAATGCACAAGCCACAAAGTCATCCGTGGGTTCACTTTACTCCTATTCTTCTTTGAGCTAAGCTAGCACCAAGAGGCCCCTGGACAGGTACTTCAGTGAATTTTTTAATTTTCCTCGAAGGAAGTCTTGATAGGCCATTCCAACCAGTCATAGGATGTGAGCAAGCCTGACAGTTTGGTTCATAGACCATTCACTGCTTTTTACTTGGAGAAGACTCCATGAACAATATACAGACCCACACATCTTCCTTGTTGTCGACACCAAGAATTACCACGTGATGTCATGATAGCGCATCGATGTGTTCTTCAGCGATGTTTCGTAGTTGTACAACTTAGAGGAACTTGGCAAGTTCTTGCAAGAATCGTATGGGTCCATCATGAAGATTGGCCGGGTTCAAGAGAAAGTAGGGACATCGGCCATGCTATCCTTCACCATGCGAACAATGGTTGAGGTCTCTGCTTCATACCGCATCGGTGTTTCTGCTTTCTACTTTTCCTTCATCCCTTTGTTCTATATAAATGTATTCTTATAACAAACTCTTTTCTTCTGCGGAACTACGATGTTAAATGACGTGCCGTTTTGCCAAATTAGATTAATTTGAGAGGGGAGTATTTATCAACAAGAGTTTGGATTGGATCGTTTGTACAGGTTGAACTACTTAAAGAGGACAGATGAACGGTACGGCCTTTGGAGAAGGATAGTGTATGGTTATCTCTTAATTAGTATTTTCTTTTCAAAGCCCTCGGAAATTTGCAAGGAAAAAACTCGCCATCTTTGTCTCTTGTTACATAGATGTATCTTACTTCGGCGAGCTTATTGCGAACTCGCTTTAAGATGAGAATATGAAAATGAAACTTATAGGATATGAAAGGATCACGGGCTAGAGAACTAATAGTGTATCCTTTAACAATGGAATTTTCAGGAACTCGTTATTTTTTGTTTTGGTTTTTTCAAATATTCATTATTGTTTTAAATAGACCTTGCGGCGTATTTCGGGTTTTGACCAAATACTTAGTAAATCGGACCAATGGTGGGCCCGCCCAAAATGTGGCCAGAAAAAATTTTAGGAGTAGAAAAACTGTTGATTCTAGCCAACCGCTTAGAGGAATCTAAGTCCCTTACTTAACCGTGCAAACTACAATATGCAGGCACATGAAAAGGTAGTAGATTTCATGCTGGTTCCTTTGATTGGGCATTCAACAAAGGGACACTCCACTACCTTGCGACAATTGCACAGCATAATGTAAGAGGAGTATATTTCATCGTAGAGAGGCGAAGGGGAGTGCAGAAAGAAAGAAACGAAATTAACAGCATAAGTGAGAGCCGAGAGAAGAACTAATGTTGCAGTAGAAAATCGATTCTGCAATACATTACAAATTAGAAGTTTTATACACATGCTAAAATTATGGAGTAAAAAACTCATACACGTTAGCAACAAGACCAAAGCGGAATTTATGATTTAAAAATTATTTAATAAACCCCTAAGTCAAAAAAGCATCCCAAACTCCTTTTGTTATTGATTTCTTAAACCAATTTGTACATCATTAGTTGAAGAAAAGGAGGAGGAAAAATAGGAGAGTAACTGGGGGAAAGCCGAATAATCTGGCCATCACCTTTATTCTTCTCAAGTTAAATGCACACTCATGCTGAGCTACAAAATTTTAATGACAGACCCTTGAAATAGGAATGGCATTACAATTCAAAGCATGCAGAAGATGACCTTAAACCACTCTACCCCAATAGCAGCCTTGTCATATCAGTCCGTGTGGCCAACTTAAAACTTTGATAACAGCCCTACCCTTTCAGGTGCCTCAACATAGTCAGATACTTTTCCTGCCCTTTTTGAGGCCATTCATTCATAACCTACCACAGTCCAACACACAGTGAGGTAAGTTAAATTAAGTTTAGTACCATAGGTATGCCCTCTATATTTCAGATTATTCAATAACACATTAAATATTTAGATCTAGTATTTCAATATCTGCATTTAGTTTCTATATTAGATTTAACTCATAAATATGAGGGAGAAAGTTTATTTTTATTTTTCTCCATTTTTACGTTAATAATTTGGTTGAAACCCTACTCTTCAAACATTTTGATTTCTTCGATCCTTTTTTCAATACTTAGGCGGTAAGCATAGATCTTCCTTTTCTCCCGTCAGTCTCATTTTAGCATCAATCCCATTTATGATGAGGTTTCTTCATAGATTAGGCTAAGGCCTCTTTATATAGTGATCTAGTGATTTTTACCTGCATGATCACTCAACAAATTGTCTTGAAAAGGCTGGACGGCAACAACATGTGCTTTGCCAACTATCGTTGTAGCATGGTCTTATATGGTATAGATGCACTTCTGATTGATGACCCCGTTTGCTTTCACATAGGACCCATACACCAGTGTTCATCTGGTTTGCCACTGTGCCGTTATTCTTATAGATATGTGTCTGATGCTTAGATTGACTCCTATCATTGATTAGTTATCCTAGGCATATCCCCAATCGAAGTACCTCGCTACCTACACTAGACACTCTACTAAAAATACTCCTCTATCTTCTGCCGCTTTTGATAGTACTCCTCACACATCTCATTCGAGCATTCATTCTCCTTTCTATTACATTTATTATCCTATTGATTCTTATTATGACCATAACATTATTTCTGGAACCCCATCTTCTACTGATCAACATCATAGGTCTCATTATTTTAATACTTCTGCATGTGACTCCCCCGCTCCCTTCTTGTCCTCTCTTGAGGTTATATCTACTATTGTAAATGAGTCACCCCCCACTATTGCTTCTTCTTCTTCTATCCCCACATCCTCTAGCTATCCTACTACATCCTCACCTATAGAGGTTTCTTCCCTGGTCACCACACCTATTAGGGATCATGTTGATACTAGTCATACTATAACTCATATGTCATCATCTACCACTGTTCTTTTAGCATTTGACTCCACTATATTGCCTCTTAACATCCCTATGATAACTCATAATGGAAAACTTCAACCACTCAATACATTATTACCATATCCTACCATTCCCTCCTAGGATATGCTATCTCTCATGCATGCTGAAGGATAACTCCAATCGCAAGTTCATACTCTTACTTTATAAAGTAGATCCTATTATGCCTTTATTGACAACAATTCTTTACATGGAAATCATGTTCCTAAAAAAATTCATAACTCCACTTTCCCTAAAGATTTTGTCATGCATAATTTTACATGCTTCGATGGTACTAGTGATCCTCATGCTCATATCCTACATTACCTCATGCTAATGACTGATTACTCTAATGATCGCTTGTTTATTAAGGCATTCTACTATAGTATTATTGATGAGGCACTACAATGGTATACCCACTTACCCTTTGGGTCCATTATCACTTTCTATGACATGGAGGATGCTTTCCTCCATCGCTTCATTCTTAATAATGGCCATATGGTTATGTGATCACATTCCTACATTACATCAAGGCCCCTCTGAACCTATTCAAGATTATATCTTGTGATTCAATGCTTGTATACACCATCTTATCTTCCAACCTAGTGACTTAGAAAAATAATGCATCTTTTGTTGTGGTCTCATTCCTCCACTTAAAAAAAGGGTTACAATACAACACTTGTGAGTCATTCATTCTCTTGTCATAAAAGGTTATCAATCTATAACAAGATATTTCATCCTCGCATGTCATTGAACCCCCATATGTTTCTCCAACAGTTCCATCCACTGCTCCTCCACTCCCACCACCAATTGAGCATCCAAAGCAATCTCCACCCTTGTCTCAAGTGCATTCCAAACAAGCTCAACCCACTTCTTCACCACCATTACATTCTTCTCTAGTTCCACAACAAGCTCTTACTTCCACCACTCCACCTCCTTCACGAGGGCCTTTGTATTTCTCCCCTCATGCTCGACCACATGATGTGCTTCTCAAATTACTCAATGAATGATTGATTTGGTTACCCTCTAACCAACATCACCCCCCGTACCGCTTGCAATGTTAATGTGACCAACATTATTAAAATTATCATCGCATCATGTGGTTGAGTTGTTGAGGTATAGCTTAATCATGTGATTTTTGTGTCCACACTCCAGTTTAACCAACCTCCCTTGAATGTCCATAACCATATTTTTAAGCCCCGCCCACGTTCCTCTTTGATAAAAATTTGAAAACTACAAATTTTATTTGAGGCATCAATACAGTTCATCACACTATCCCCCAAGTCCAACCCAGCCTCTCAAGAGAATCAACGTCCTTCTCCACTTGTTGAATCCTTAGGGTAATTTTATATAAAGCCACACCCCAATCAAACTCCATCCTTTCTTTTCCTTTGGTAGGCTCCCATTTCATATGTGAGAAAAAAAAATGGCCACATTATTATGTGAAATAATGTTAGTACAACATGCTTTTATTACTTGATATAATGTTAATACTGGCTTACTCTTTGAATCACGACGTTTGCACACATTTCAAACTCAATTAACTATTCTTATCCCTATATTCCATTACTTGTTCATTTCATTACAGTGCTCAGTTGCTTAGAGAATTACCTACATCAATCTAGAACAATTTGTCACTCCTAAGTATTGTGCTTAGAGCTCTCCAAGATCACACTCTATGGATGTATAAAACAGTCAAAAAGACCAAACCATTTGGCGATTTGGTTTGAAATTGGTGGTTTTGTCCCAAGTATGCCAAGAGTTATTTTCTCATTTTGATATCTTTGATGGGTAACACATTTCCTATTGACATCCTTAATGCAAAATTAAACCTACGAAAACTTATAAACGCAAGCCAAATGCACTCATTTACTCACCTAATACTCTTAAGAGTACGACAACCTAAATATATCTCAAAAGGCACTTAAAGCTCTTTTAAATTTTCCTAAAGCAATAACACACATAAGAGTAACACTTACACAAGTCTGAAGCATTCCTGGCTAGGTTCAAGCATCTATCTTCCCAAGTTGCAAACCCTCTAAATTGAGTCAAGCACAAACATGCCAATTTATTGCAAATATTACCAAAGGATCAAGTTATTAAAGATAGTTACATCCATATAAATATCACATATCTATGTGGAAAACTACATGAGATTTAAGTCCTTTTCCGAGTAGTGGTAATGTATACAGTGCATGATTTGCACCTTAATGCAACCAATATTTGTGTTTGAAGGGTTTTTGATCCATGGTTTTGGTTTGAAGTTCTTTAAAATCATTTAGAGGGTTTCATACAATTTCTAAACCTAGTGTTTCTCACAAAGGCATATTCCACACAGACACAAAAAGTTGTGTAACACTAGTAATTTTTTGCATAGAGTTGCCAAATAGGTACAAAACCTCAAACAATTTTGTTCATAATTGACAATTTGGTCGTTGTTTATCTCACACTTTTGGAATTAGAAATGAAGTATTTGCTAATCTTTTCTAACTCTTTCATCCTTCTACGACAATCAAATAAACTTCCAAAACAAGTTCATCTTCACTTTTGTCTTCTCCTATTTACCACATATTCTAATAATTATATATTACAAATTATTAATATTATGATGTGCACATTAATATTAAATCAATTCATCTAAATAAATCTTATATTTCTAACCCTAATGATCCATCTTGGGTACATGACATGGACTAAGTGTAGTGAAGACATAGCATGAGAACTCCCAAAATCTCAAATTACAACATATTGACCAGTGTCTTATCCATTGGGCCCTGTGGATTCATGTACACCCTATAACAAGAGAGAAAGAGAGTGAAGAAGGAAACACACATGCACACACACAAAAATACGGAAATGGAAAAACATGACACAAAACAGGAAGGGAAAAACATGCAACAAAAAGAGGAAACATACCTAAAAATCACCTATGGTACAGGGTGGGGGACAACCCGCTTTCAATGAAGCACTTTATCATTCTTTAAAAGTTACCTCATGATTGGGAAACACTGAGCGATGTTGTTCTGTGAAGCCATTGATTGGTCCTAGAAAGTAAACTCCTTTTCTTAATTATTTATGAGAAGTCTAGGTGCTTTCACATGATTGTCCTTTGTAATTTGTAGGATTGAGTCTACATGTGATCTTCTTGACACTCCAGTCCTTCACTTGGAAATTCCATTTCCTTTATCCTCTTTGAAGTTGGTCTCTCACAGCGCCAGTTGCCTTCTGTGTTTATCCATATAGTTGATTCTTCATTGAGCATCATTGTCGCTTCCCCAAGGATGATTTTCATTCAAATTACTTGAACATTTTCGAATTCTTTTCTTTCCCATGTCTATGATCGTTAACATCTTTTCCATGAGAAATCTCAAACTTATATTTTTCCTTTACTCGACTGTGAGGTGATTGAGTATTGAAGGAAGGATTAGACATGCCACCTCATAATTGTCTTGTATGGTCCATGACACAAGTGAAGAGATCAAGAATCAGATCGAGGTCTTTTACAACTTCTACTACATCCAAGATTTCTTGCATGGAGTTATGCTTCATCATTTCCTGTAGCTCCTTTTTGTACACCTTTGAAAAATATTTATTTTATCAGTTCAAGGAAACCACCTAGAGGGATTACCTCATCATCTTAGGAATCTCTACATTTTATCACTCCTTTTGTCTAGAGGAGATTCATCTTCAAAGGCGTCAAAACTCCTTGCTTCAATTTTTTCATTATGGAAATATTATTCCTCTTCAAATGGGAATGAAAATACCTCAATTTCATCGTTGTATCCATCAACCATTGGCTTGAGAGGGACATCATATTTCTCATCTAGATTTATTTCAACATAGCCCATCTTCACACTATTTTAGGTTTCCAAGTCAATTTCACGTTTGTCTTCCATAGATTCATGGCTTGTATTTAAAGTTCAAGAATGATCTTAGGGTATTCTTGTTTCTTCCACGGCTCTTAGCATAGTCCTTGTATAGATAGTTCTTTCCCATTTACTCGAGGGCTCATTATAGATTGGGTTTGCCTCTTCCTAGGTAACCATGATCAAAAGGGGTCCATCATCTTCAAATTGGAATGATAAAATCTCTTCATCATGGATAAGCACATAAGCTGATTTTTCTTTTTGAAAATCATCAAGAACCATATCATCTTCTTTATGGTTTGCATCATCTGGTAATTTGGGGCTTCCCTCTTGTAACTAAAATCTTCCTCAATGCTTCTTCAAAGTAAAAATATCTTCTAGGAAGGCATGTCTGGACCTATCAATGATGGGGATATCCTCTTCCTCCTTGGTTTCCACAAAGTGATTTACCTACCTGCTACCTTGATATAATATGTTAGTCTTCTGCGCTTCTGGACTTTCAGTACCATGTATATCATCATCTTCTTCAAGGATAAATATCTCCATGTATCCCTTCACTGGTATGGTTGTAGATGACTAATTCATCTAAATTTTCCCTCCCAAGTCTTAACAGAAAATTTTACTCATTAACATTCTGAATGAGGTTGGGATGTTTGCTACCAAAATCATCACTGAAACTTTATTTTTTGGAAATATAGTGAAAGATCCACCTGTGCATCTTTGATCATTCCCTACAATTAGTGACTTATTTTGACTTTAGGGAGTAACAAGGAGCCACTGGGTGGAGCCATTGTGAATTTTGAGAGATTTAGAAACCTTCACATGCATGACATTATCCAAGGCACTCAAATCTATTATGCAATTGTTCAATACATATTCTCTAACAAGAAGGGAGACATAAAAAGGTTCAACCTTATTATTCTTTGATGCCCTAAAAGAGAGATCATGTTCTGTGAGGGAGGTTTAGGTGGGTTTGGAAACATTCTTTTGGAACTAGAAGTTACAACATTAGGTGTTAGACTACCACTCCTGATATATCGAATGAACCTCTCAAATTTTTCAAGATGATTCCACAAATATTCGGTTTCTAGTAATCTGCACATTGTACTTTGTTTGCATATTCTATGAAGTCAAAGGGAGAAGATGTGGACAAGGGGGTGAAGGGAATGATTTTGGAGTCTAGATAGGCTTGGGAGAAAGATTTAATTTTTGGGGAATGTAGGGTATTTTGAAAGGTATACTAGGAGCTTTCAAAGATACTATATTTTACAGGATCAAGATTTATATTTAGACTTGGAAGGAGACATCAGAAAGACTTACTTGGGATTGCGGGAGCCTTCTTACTTACTACAAGATCAAGATCTGAACAATGCAGACTTCATGGAAGATAGAAGTGGGGATCCTTGACTGATTATTTTGTTTTGCGGAGTCCCCACAGGAGGATCATCAACCTTCTTTTCTTTTGCATCAGTGGAGGAAGATTCTCTTTTCTTGATACTGAGAACAAGTGAATACCGCATATGAGAAACTGGGTGCAGCCTCTTTGTCCTCTTCATCATCTCCATTGGAATACTCACAAAATCTAATTTTTTCTATTGTTCTCAAGTTCGTCAATCTTTAGGAAGTTTCCACCTTCACTTTCTTGTTCAAGCTCTTCTTCCACTTTCTTGAAATCTACAATTTACGCTCATTGGTAGGGCCTCTAAGGAAATCCTTTAGGGTGCTCCATGTAAGTCTGATTTTCATTACTTATTTGGGAAGAAACTCATTCAAATATCTCCCTTCTCAATAACGCCATTTCATTTTCCAATTTTAACAACGATGGATTGGTTCTCTCATCTCTAGGATGTTGAGGCCTTGCCCTTCGATGGATTCTTGATCTTTCTAGAGAGGATCATATCGTCATCAAGTTCAATGGCCATCCTTTGTGCTTCTGTAATGTTCCTTGGTTGGGCTCTTTGCAAAAAAAAAACCTACTTCTGATGATTGAGCATTGATGAAGAATTTCTTAATATTATTTTCAGACAACTCAATCTTGTTCCGGTATCCTATGAAGTAACCATTCAAAGTGAGCCAAAAATTCGCTCATGGTTTCACTTTCTCCTTTCTTCATTTGATCCAACTACACCAAGAGGTCTTGACAATCTTTAGTTGATTTGAATATTTCCTCAAAGGAAGTCTTGATGTCTAATTCCAACCAGTGATGGATCAGGAAGGTAGGAGATAGAACCATTCTATTGCTTTTTCTTGGAGGGACTCCACGAACAATCTTACAACAACATATTCATGTTGTTGGACACTAAGAATTCCACATGATGTCATGAAGGCAGTGATGTGTTCTTCAGGATGTTGTTTTTTGTCACCTTTGAGACTTTGGCAAGTTTTTGCGAGGAATTCGTTGGTAGATCATGGAGAGATGGTTCAAGAGAAATCAGGCTATGTATTCCTTCCCCATGGAACAATGGGTTGAGGTCTTTCTACTTCATCTAGCCATCATTGTTTCTACTTCTAATTCTACTCCAATCCTCGCTTCTATAAATTCATTCTTCAAAATATTCTTCTTCTGGGAATTCAATGTTTAATGGTGATGGAAAAATCATAGAATTTAAAGGGGGAGTATCAATAGGAGTTTTGATAGTATTGTCCCGGTGAACTACTCAAAGCGACTAGATGGAGAGGAGGATTGAGAGAAGAAGTATGGATTATCTCTAATTCGTTCTTTTTTATTTTGCAAAGCCTTGAAATTGGAAACAACACCACCTCTCGATCTGTTCAACCTAGTATATCTTCCTTCAACTAGCTTTTGGAAATTCCTAAAGTAGGAATATGAAAATACACCGTGGAATATGAAAGGTCACATGCAGGGAACTAATAGTGTACCTTTCAATAATGGATTTTCATGAATTCTCTTATTTTTGTTTTTTTAATATTTCATTTTTTTGTAAAAATTGGGACCTTGCAGTCGTATTTTGGGTGTAGATGCTGCTAAATTTCCCCCACGCTGGGTGCCAAAAACTGTTGGCAATGAAATTTTTTCAGGTGGACAAACTTGTGGATTTCTTGCCAATGCTTTGGGAATATAAGTCCCTCTACTTAATCTGGTGCAGTTTTTGTATATGCATGCGCATGAAGAGGAGGATTTCTATGGTGGCCTTTCGACCAGGGATCTAATAAGGAACACTCCACTGACCCGACGTGATAAATCTTGTAAATACCTAAAAGAGAGGACTTTATCTATGTAGAGAGTGAAAGGGGAGTGAGAAATTAGATAGGAGAACTAATGTTCCAAGTAGAAAATCATATTCATGCATACATCAATTAGAATTTTTATCACATTCATTAAAACTAGGAGGAAACAATTGTACACATAGCAACAAGACCAAATGGAATTTATGATCACAAAGTATCAAGAAATACCTTAGTCAAAAGAAAGCTCAGTAACTCCTTGTATTGATTGCTTAAACCGTGTTGTACATAGTGTGGGAATAGGAGGAAAAATAGAGAGTAGGGGAAAATAAGAATTTGGATATTTCCTTTGTTCCTCTCAAGGTAGAATGCACTCTTGGGATTAAAAAATTAATGACCAACCCTTTGAAATGGGAATGGTGTTACAATTTATAGAATGAGAGATGACTTATCATCTACCCCCCAATGGCTTTTCATATGTCCTTGTGCAACTTAAAACTTTCCCCCAGTACCCTTTCAGGTGCCTCAGCATAGTCAAATACTTAGTTCCTGCCCTTTTTGAGGTTGTTCAATCACAGCCTGCCATATTCCAACACGCAGTGAGGTAAGTTAAATTAAGGTTAGCACCATATCCCTCTTATTTCCTATTATTTCAATAATCACATAAAATATTTAGATCTAGTATTTCAATATAGCATTTAGTTTCTATTTAGATTAACTCATAAAATTAGAGAAGTTTATATTTTCTCCATTTTTAGTTAATAATTTTGGTGAACCCTACTCTTCGAACATTTTGATTTCGGATCCTTTTTAATACTTAGGTGGTTAAGCATAGTTCTTCTTTTCTCCCAACATGTCTCATTTTAGCATCAATCCCATCTATGATGAGGTTGTCATAGCTTAGCTTAAGGCTTTATGTAGTGCTCCTATGATTTTACCTGATGATACTCAACAAATTATCTTGGAAGGCTAACAACATGTGCCAACTAATCTTGTTGATTCTCCTATAGGTATATGCCTTGTTGATGACCCCGTTGCTTTCACTCATTGTACACCATGTCATCCAGTTGCATGTGGTCCTTCTTCTAATATGTTTCCTAATGCTTTAGATGACTCTATCATTGATTATTTATTAGGCATTGATCCCCAATCAGATGTACCTCCTACCTATACCCCAGCCACTCCTACAGCTACTCCTCTATCTTATGCCACTTCTAATAGTACTCCTCACACATCTCATTCGAGCATTCATTCTCCTTCGTATTACATTGATGATCCTATTGATTCTTATGATGACCCTAACATTATTTCTAGAATCCCATCTTCTACTGATCAACATCATGGGTCGCATTATTTTAATACTTCTGCATGTGACTCCCCCACTCCCTTGTTGTCCTCTCCTGGGGTTATATCTACTATTGTACATGAGTCAACCCCCACTATTGCTTCTTCTTCTTCTATCCCCACATCCTCTAGCTTCCTACTACATCCTCACCTCTAGAAGTATCTTCCCTGGTCACCACACCTACTAGGGATCGTGTTGATACTAGTCATACTATAGCTCATATGTCATCATCTACCACTGATCCTTTAGCATTTGACTCCACTATATTTCCTCTTAACATCCCTATGATAACTCATAATGGAAAAATTCAACCACTCAATACATTATTACCATCTCCTACCATTCCCTCATAGGATATGCTATCTCTCATGCATGCTGAAGGATAACTCCAATCGCAAGTTCATACTCTTACTTTATAAAGTAGATCCTATTATGCCTCTATTGACAACAATTCTTTACATGGAAAACATGTTCCTAAAAACATTCATAACTCTGCTTTCCCTAAAGATTTTGGCATGCCTACTTTCACATGCTTTGATGGTACTAGTGATCCTCATGCTCATATCCTACATTACCTCACGCTTATGACTGATTACTCTAATGACCACTTGTTTATTAAGGCATTCTGGCTATAGTATTATTGATGAGGCACTACAATGGTATACCCACTAACCCTTTGGGTCCATTATCACTTTCTATGACATGGAGGATGCTTTCCTCCATCGCTTCATTCTTAATAATGGCCATATGGTTACATGATCACATTCCTACATTACATCAAGGCCCCTCTAAACCTATTCAAGATTATATCTTGTGATTCAATGCTCGTATACACCATCTTATCCTTCAACCTAGTGACTTAGAAAAACAATTCATCTTTTGTTGTGGTCTCATTCCTCCACTTAAAAAAGTGTTACAATGTGACACTTGTGAGTCATTCATTCTCTTGTCATAAAAGGTTATCGATCTATAACAAGATATTTCATCCTCGCACGTCATTGAACCCCCATATGTTTCTCCAGCAGTTCCATCCACTGCTCCTCCACTCCCACCACCAATTGAGCATCCAAAGCAATCTCCACCCTTGTCTCAAGTGCATTCCAAACAAGCTCAACCCACTTTTTCACCACCATTACATTCTTCTCCAGTTCCACAACAAGCTCCTACTTCCACCACTCCACCTCCTTCACGAGGGCCTTTGTATTTCTCCCCTCATGCTCGACCACATGATGTGCTTCTCATATTACTCAATGAATGATTGATTTGGTTACCCTCTAACCAACATCACCCCCCGCACCGCTTGCAATGTTAGTGTGACCAACATTATTGAAATTATCATCGCATCATGTGGTTGAGTTGTTGAGGTATAGCTTAATCATGTGATTTTTGTGTCCACGCTCCAATTTAACCAACCTCCCTTGAATGTCCATAACCATATTTTTAAGCCCAGCCCACGTTCCTCTTTGATAAAAATTTGAAAACTACAAATTTTATTTGAGGCATCAATACAGTTCATCACACTATCCCCCAAGTCTAACCCAGCCTCTCCAAGAGAATCAACATCCTTCTCCACTTGTTGAATCCTTAGAGTAATTTTGTCTAAAGCCACACCCCAATCAAACTCCATCCTTTCTTTTCCTTTGGTAGGCTCCCATTGCATATGTGAGAAAAAAAATGGCCGTAGTATTATGTGAAATAATGTTAGTACTTCATGCTTTTATTACTTGATATAATGTTAGTATTGGCTTACTCTTTAAATCATGACTTTTGCACACATTTCAAACTCAATTAACTATTCTTATCCCTATATTCCATGACTTGTTCTTTTCATTACAGTGCTCAGTTGCTCACAGAATTACCTACATCAATCTAGAACAATTTGTCACTCCTAAGTATTGTGCTCAGAGCTTTCCAAGATCTCACTCTATGGATGTATAAAACCGTCAAAAAATACCAAACCATTTGGTGATTTGTTTTGAAATTGGTGGTTTTGTCCCAAGTTTTCCAAGGGTTATTTTCTCATTTTGATATCTTTGATGGGTAACACATTTCCTATTGGCATCCTTAATGCAAAATTAAACCTACGAAAACTTATAAAAGCAAGTCAAATGCACTCATTTACTCACCTAATACTCTCAAGAGTATGACAAGCTAAATATATCTCAAAAGGCACTTAAAGCTCTTTTAAATTTTCCTAAAGCAGTAACACACATAAGAGTAACACTTACACAAGTCTGAAGCATTCCTGACTAGGTTCAAGCATCTATCTTCCCAAGTTGCAAACCCTCTAAATTGAGTCAAGCACAAACACGCCAAGTTATTGCAAATATTACTAGAGGATCAAGTTATCAAAGATAGTTACATCCATATAAATATCACATATCTAGGTGGAAAACTACATGAGGTTTAAGGCCTTTTTTGAGTAGTGGTAATGTATACGGTGCACGAATTGCACTTCAATGCAACCAATATCTGTGTTCGAAGGGTTTTTGATTCATGGTTTGGGTTTGAAGTTCTTTAAAATCATTTAGAGGGTTTCATACAATTTCTAAACCTAGTGTTTCTCACGAAGGCATATTCCACACAGACACAAAAAGTTTTGTAACACTAGTAATTTGTTGCATAGAGTTGCCAAATAGGTACGAAACCTCAAACGATTTTGTTCATAATTGACAATTTAGTCGTTGTTCATCTCACACTTTTGGAATTAAAGATGAAGTATTTGCTAATCTTTTCTAACTCTTTCATCCTTCTACGACAATCAAATAAACTTCCAAAACAAGTTCATCTTCGCTTTTGTCTTCTCCTATTTACCACATATTCTAATAATTATATATTACAAATTATTAATATTATGGTGTGCACATTAATATAAAATCAATTCATCTAAATAAATCTTATATTTCAAACCCTAATGACAAAAGTTAAACAAGGAACGCGAGAAGTTTTATATTTTGGGTGTAATGAACTAGTTAAGTCGCTCATCAACCAAATCCCTAGACTCGGGGCTTTTTGGGCGATTTTGGTTGTCCCGTCCAAACATGAAAATGAAGGGTGAGGTATACCGTCTTAGTAGGTAAGACGAAGTTGTCCATGCTTACAATTAGTTTACGAAAGCTCCGAAAGAGGTCCCAACATTTGGTTGAGGTACACAAGGTGTTTTAATTAATGTCTAAACATGGTTTCCATTTTCACTCCTATGGTACCCACGGAATGAGAAGTGGGTGAAAGTTAGCATAATTTATTCTGGAAACCACACACGCAGGTCAAAAGGGAAGGTGTTATTTATTTATATTGCTCTGTATATTCAACTTATATAAATAGCAACAAGGCGCCTAAAGTAAGCAAAGACGTAATACAGATTTAGCAACCAAAAGTAGCATGGAACACGGACGTATAACCACCACCAGATTCTGTTGCCGGTGAGAAACAGCCATTTCCTTGTCTTCTTTTCTAAATGGGAGCAGAACAATGCTGTGTATACCATGATCGATGTACTCCTCTTGAGAGAGAAGAGAAACCATCGCTGTCATCTATCCAAGTCTTTCTACTCCATATTCCATTCCTCAAAGACCAGGAAATGTAATGGACAAATAAACTACACTTGTAGAGAAGAATCCAATGCCACAATGTCATTTTCTACCCACATACGCTCATCTGTATCGATAGCATTATCAGGCAATGAATAATTAAGTGATGACTAGAGTAGCTCATAGCTACCAATAGCAATACTAATATCATTAGCACTAATATTTGTATGTCAAAAGACGATGGACAAATGTCATGTCATGCAGAGACAGGAGGCAGTGGCAGGTTATGATGATGTCCGAATCCGATAACTATTTATCTTTTTGGGTAATGATTTTATGCCGTTGACCTCCTTTTAAACAAATACAGCAGTTAGTGAACAAATTACAATTTCCCGGCTTCAGCCTCCGCCTTGCAAGTTACACGAGCTTTAACCAGTCAAATAAAACACTAATTCGAATTATTTTCACAGGTTTTAGGGCTGACAGAAAATCTTGGCCCCCATAAAAAGCCTAAAAGCTTTCTGTTCGAAAGACCCCAATATTTTTTCTTTCTATTTCTTTCAAGTCAGCATTAATGAGATTACATCGGTTTAGATGCTCCTGCGACTGTGAGACCAGAGAGTCAGTCTAGAGACCATTGCCCATTTATTGAAGAGGGTGACGCGTATTATTTGAAAGGTGATGCCAAGTACAAATTTGAACATGCACGAGCATAGTTATACAGAGCCCAGGGCCCATCAATCAAATAGACTGATTATCAATTATGGCATTGACAGGGAAATGAGTCCAAGTACGTGTACATTTTATCAATGCATGAACACCAATTTACCCACCAGTTAGTATTAGGACTTGGTCATGGGTTGATTCTAATTTCTGAGTCCTGACCCCTAATGGATTTCCGTGATGGGGCCCTGCGGAATCTTAAATTTTTGCCAGAATGGCGATAAATGCCGCACAGACTTCTCAATTGCCAATCTTCGGGTGCAGATAGTTATTAAGACCATCTTCCAGAAGAGTCATAATCTATTAAAGCCATTACTTATGATTCCCCCTATCAAATTATTGGAAACGGCAATAGAAAAAATGTCAGAAGCTTGAATGAAACTGTACATGACGAGGACTATCCAAAAATACACAGATCCATTATCACTATCAGGATCTATTCGATTCTGATACCATCAATCAACACATGGTCATACTGGTTTAAACTTCAAAGTTTCACTAGGTATACTTTCTTTAAATGGTAGAGTATTATCTGTTTATTACTTACATGCATAGGCAATATTTCATTAATGGAAGTTTCTATTAAGCTATGATAAACACAAACCCTAGAATACATTAGTGTCAGAATTTACCTTCAAGTTGCGGTAGATTAGTAAAATGTCTCTTATTAAAGTTGCTCATTAAAATAAGAAGCAGAAGCAACTTCAATCAATATGGGCGTTGGAATTTATTCAAATTAAACAACTAAACGTAAGCTGGTAACTTGCTGCCTAAATTTATTGTTCTCAACCTCTTTGCTCAGGTTCCGAATTCACGCATGCTTTCAAAAATATATGTTTAATAATAACTAAATGATTAAACTCATAATATTCGAGATTCCAGATTCAATGACAGGATCAACGTCTACCCGGGAATAAATGTATGGAACCGCTGAGGCTGCCCATCAAGTAGATGAAGATTTCTAACAATGGTCGACAGCACCAATATATTTAAAACTAGAGCCTACGCCTATACCAAATATAGAGCCGGGGCTATTTTGAATATTTCTAGCTTGTTTTCAGCTACGGAATTGGAAATAGCTCGCATATCTTCCACTTGCAATAAATCTTCTACCATGTTATCCCAAGATTGTTGTTACATATAGCCTTTATTTCACCCACAACTACTATGCTTTTTGGCAACAGTTTATATCACCGCCCATACCATACCTTACCTCGCTGCTGGTTTGATTACATTAATAAGAAGACATGTCAATATTTATAAATACTCTTTTCACCAATGCCTTTGAATTCCAATTGTAACTACGCCATCGTAATTACAACCCTCAAACTTACTCCTGAAGAGCAAATCTTTGTTACTTATTTACTGTATTTTAAATAGTAACCATTTTTAATTATATTTACTAAAAATATTAAATTATAATTATTGTGAAAAGGAACCCTACACTCATTTAACGTATTCAAGTACTTGTTATTCTATTTGTCTCCACTAAGATTACAATATCACAAGATTTGTGATTTCGATACAAGGGAGAACAATATTAACGGCTACTTAATAACATATTAAGTAATTTATCATTGTATAATAAAAGTATGTTATTTTTTAAAAAATATTTTATTAAATTGGATCCATAAATTAATTATTATTAAGTTGATTGGCCCGTCATAAATTAAGTTGGAAGAGTGTGGTGTGTACGTAAGTTTCGATAAAAGATCATCCAAATTCTAATAATAAAATTAAAATGCTTTGCAAGATGTCTGTGGTCACACATTGAAATCGTGTAAATGTAAACATCCAACCACACATTTCGTTTTGCAACACATTTAAATCATATATCGCATTACTTGACAGAGTGTGTTGAATCGTGCTTGCAAATATAATTGCCAACGCCTCATTTACTTGGTCTTGCATTATGTGCGTGCAACACTAACAGTAACAACAAAGGCAAGTAACGTTTCATTTACACATTGCTCTCGTTCATGTTCACAGGTAAAGATGTAATAAATAAATGACAAATGAGAGAGTAATATTGTGGGTCCGTGTCCCGACACCATAAAATGCAAGAAGAATACTTCCTCAGAAAACGGTGGTAAGTGGTAACAACTAACAAACATGGAAATGGTACCAACTGATTTACCGTATACAATTAAACTGTATGCTAAAACTATCCACTAAGCTGCTAAATGGCAAGATAAAGGGCTGGCGGCCCCAGCCACATGCTATATATTTCCAGCCAGGAGTATAAGTCTGCCAAACAGAGGGTGTAGAGGATCGATTTACAGTGTTATAAACAACAATGAACAAACAAAGGCGTGCATAGAATATGAATAACAACAGTATATATATATATATATATATATATATATATTATATATCTATATATATATATATATATATATATATATATATATATATATATTTCTTGTAGACAAAAACATTCCTCTGAGATACATTTAAATACAGCGTGGAAGAAGAAATAGAAATAAAAATAGGGAAGGCTTACACCGTGTACAGTGAATCCGTCCATGCGAGTGTTGGTTGTGGGGAATGAAGCCTGGTCCGACATCACTCAGCTTCAACGATCAATAAATCTGAATGATCTCGAGCCAGACAACAGTCCCCACATCCGAACAACGCCAAGATCAGTGCCTCGCAAATTTTCTCTGCATCCTGTATCAAAAACGGTTAGAGTATTATTAATATAAAGCGTATTCCCTAAACCCTAGCTCATAGAACTAGATCCAAAAACAACATAATTCCAAACGAAGTTTCCATACAGAAACACTCAAATCAGTGCAACTATAAATTTACCTCATCGATAAAATAGATTGCCTCATCGGAAAAATAGATTTTAAACGATCTGATGTATAAATCCAAAGGAAAACAAACTGTAGAATAAAGAAGAAAATCCCGACACTAACCAGTCGGAGATACAAGGCAGTAATAATTGAAACAAAGTAAGCACATAAAATACTTCAGAAACCACGGACTGTAACATTTCGATCTGGATCATCGACAACCTTTCCAACCACATAATTAGTAAAATGGTTTGATGCCATGTATGGAAAAAGCGGAAGCAAGTTAATAAGAAACCATACAGAAAATAAGTTCGAGACTAGGAATATCTCAGCGCAGGAAACTCATAGCAAAAAATCATGACGTAGGCCGACACAGAGAAGAAAATAAGGAGGAAAAACGTGTATGAAGGGCGTTTCTTATATACGGCCTTGAAGCATGCCTGTTCCGACGGAGCCGGGGGTTGTGCAGAGAGCATAAATGCTGATGCAGCAGCAGAGAAGGTGAATTTGAGGGGAATGAAGCCTGGTCCGAGAGCTTAAAAAAAACATCCACCAGCCTTTCTCTCAGAATTCCAAAACGAATGGATAGAGTATGGCCTCGATCCAGACAACATTCCCCTCAATCACACATTCTTCGTCTTCCTCTTCACCCACAACACCACCTCAAATCTTAAAAAGAGCAACGCATCAAGCCTCGCCACTCGCCCCCTCCCATTCCGGGGAGCGCTTTTTTAGCAATGATGACTCCAAATGAGACAAAAACAAGGCAGGAAAAAAAAAAGAAAAAACATCAACAGAAATGGGCCTACAAGAAGCAGACAGGGCTTGTGCATGGAATGGTGAGAGTGATGAGGGTCCCGACTCCCAATTTTAAGGGCGACCAGATCATCCAGCTCGTCCTTAATCCCCCCCACTAAACTCTCTTGATAACTGCCCTAACCCCTCTGCCGCCTGCCCTTCAAAGTTTTTCAAACCCTAACGCCTAAACTCCAGACCGACAGTCCCCTTCAAACGGACTTTTCCCGTACTCTCTTACTCCTAAACCCGCGCCGGGTTCATAGCCGTCAGATTGAGGACGCCGCGGGTTTTTCGCCGTCCGATCGCTGAGTTGCTCTCGTCTGTCCATCTGCGTACGGACTCTTCCGCCCCGTCCTCTCGGAATAGTTACAAATTGGAATCCCGTCTTACGTTAGCAGCTAGCTTACCCTAATTAGGTACGTGATATACTTACTGTACGTAATCTCTTGCGAATAAATAATAGTTAACATGAATCAGGGAATAAAAATGTGCCTCCATCCATGCCAACGTGCACACCTACTCTTTGTATTTATGTACCCACGCCCTTCTAACTACTTATTATTTAAGCTAAAGTTTTGTAACGCAAATTTTTCTTTAAATTAGAGCCGCCCACTCCCCCACTTACGTAACTAACCACTCGGAAAGTTTTTAATAATTAACATTGTAGATTATAAAAATACTAGAGCTCCTGCTATTTTGTTTTAATTGAACGTTGGAGACGGTGGAAAGTGGTTTTACATTATTAACTATAATACACGGTATTACAATGACATTTAATATAGATTATACCAATAAATAAATACACATTGATTTGTCTTATATAATGTAGGTTGTTTAAACTAGTAACAATATCTATAGGTGTTATTGGAACATGAGAGACAAGTTTATTAGGACAAAATGATTATCATTATTTAAACTTAGATACAAGTGTAACTATGAAGGAACATATTCAAAGTACATAAGACTTTTCTCTAGATTACCAAAAATTGAAATTTACTAAATAACTGAGAACAAATTGATAGTGGCACCACTTTTACATACTACAAAATTCATAAAGAAATTAACACGGTCATGTGTCTTTGTGGAGGATTTTCAAAATATGATTCAATAAAAAGTACTTCTTGTCTGACAGGGAAAGATAGGTTCCTAGTTGAGTTCTCAAATATAGGGATAGAATCTAAGTTCGAACACAAAATGTAGATATCAAAGGTGCTCAAAGAGTTTTTTTTTGTTGTAATTCTAAAGGATAATGACTTTAACCCTAGAATAGTTATAGCTTTCCAAGCCCTATACCTAAGATAAAGAAAGGTGTCCTACTAGGATTTAAAATAAGAGTAGTCAAGGTATGGATAAAGCCAAGGAGTGTAATTACGCCGAAAGGCGTGTTCTATGTTAGAAAGCCCGAGGGGCTCTGACACGGACGATGACAGCGAGGGCGGAGATCATTTGGTCGACGATGTACGGGCAATCGCGAGCCACACACGTGGCGGCCGTGGAAAAGTTCCTCGAGTTACTTCTGTCCTGAAATGATTGTGCACTGTATTAAAACATCATATTTGTGCGGATTTCAGCCAATAATGTTTACCTCGCAGCTATTCCAGGTATCACATAAACACCGTAAATCGAGTTACGTTTTTCCTGAGCAGTTTCCACCGAATTGAGTACGAGTTCGAATCTCCTAGACAACATCAACGCGCAGGTAATTTATTTCACTTCAATTGTACAGGCATTCCTCTACGCGGGTTTAAATAATCTGTGAAATCGTGAAAGATCTGGCTTAATATGTAGGAAAAAGAGATTAACATTTATATCGTAGAAAGTTATCTTCTCGCTGCTTAAATTTGCCTCCAATCCGAGCATCCTTAGAAATTTACACTGAAAAGTAATTTTAAATCAAATGGTTCACGAAATTGGTTTGAAACTCAATTGTTGTAACTGTGAGTTGTTTCACTTAATTTAGGGGTTTTATTTTTATGGAGTACTGCTTCCTTTATGTTTTTCCTTCATTTTGTTCTGAAATGATTGTGCATTTTATGAAAACAATATTAATTGTACCCGTCCGAACAATAGATGTGCATTTTATGATCAGCGAGGGCCGAGATCATTTGGTTGACGATGTACGGGCAATCGCGAGCCACACACGTGGTGGCCGTGGAAAAGTTCACATCGGTTGGCACGTCGTGGAAAAGTTCGCATCGGCTGGCAAATTTTAGAAGGATGGAAAAACAATTGCCATTTTTGGAAAGGGTCCGGGAAGATGTAGTAGCAAAAAATTGCACGTGCCATAACTTTCATTCTGTGGCTCTGTTTCAGGTGTCGTTTTCTCCAAAAGTGTATATTTTTCAGAGCTCTACGCATTGATGGCAATTTTTTTCCTTTTTCATAAAATCCGAAGATGTAGTAGCAAAAACTTGCACGTGCCATAACTTTCATTCCGTGGCTCCATTTCAGGTGTTGTTTTCTCCAAAAGTGTATATTTTTTCGAGCTCTACACATTGATTGCAAATTTTTTATTTTTTCATAATATCTATTTTTCTATCTTTTTTGATGGTCCGGGAAGATGTAGTAGCAAAAACTTGCATGCCATATCTTTCATTCCGTGGCTCCGTTTCAGGTGTTGTTTACTCTAGAAACATGTATATTTTCTCGAGTTCTACGCATTGATGGCAATTTTTTTCTTTTTTCATAAAATCCTTTTTTGTACCTTTTTTGACCAAACAACTTCTTGCAATCTTCTGAAAGAATCATGAGATTTGATCGCCTGTAGACAGATTAGTAATTAAAAATACTAGATAGCTTTCCAAAACTCGACGAGTATTCTCCCGTGCTTGGACTAATCATCCCACCTACCAGCTTGACCGCAACCTGCTTATTCAAATGTTGACTTCACATATCAACAAATGTGTAGGTTTTTGTGTTTTTATTTTAAGAGTTCTTTTGGTGTTTGCACTCCAATTTGCGCGCCCTTAGACAAAATACTGAAGGCTATCGTAAATATCCCAACAAAAAGAAAGCATTAATAGCAATGAAATAAAATGCTGTAAATACACGGTTTTGGCTGCAAATTTAAGTTTCTTTAATAAAATTTGAGTGTTTTTAAAGTTTTTGAGTATTCCTGAGTATTGGCCAAGATTTATGCAATGAGACATTTGCACATGCGGAAGACTCCACCCCATCCGACAACTAACGGGACACCATTTGAACAAGTCCTAGCTTATGCACTCAACATGAGGATAAATCTAAAATATTTGTATAGCTTGGAAATCGTAAAATTTTATCATGCTGAAAGGCATTTGCACACGCGGAATGCTCCGTCACTTCGGAAAATTACCTAAGCATGGATGCTAGAAATGATTTTAGTAAACCGATATATCGAATTTAGTTTATTAAATTCCATATTAAAAAAATAATAAAAAATAAGTTCTCAATCAATTGATAAAATCTTACTTTCATTACTACATCAATCCTTAAAGGGTGGTCCTACATCACATGTTTTCCCTAGAATTACTCGAGCTTACAACTAAAAACATGCTTGAAAAGTGCTAGAGGAAGTACACAGTGCATTCTCGTCTAGCACAACATGCCTTTTCGACTTCAAATGCTTAACAACCTTGTGTTCAATTAGTTTTGTGTAAAGTTTCAGATTGCTTCCCCAATTTCGATTTCCCCACCTTCACACGTCCCCTCCCTCATACCCCTTCTTCGCCCATCTTCCTCTCACATTGCTCTTTCCCTCCACTTTGACTTCCTCGCAGGATAGCTTTTCGTGTTTCCATCATACACTTCGCGTACAAAATACAACCAATAAAGTTACTAATACAACAGTGCGAAATACAGATTTGATAGAAAATAATGCGATCTTCACCGTGGCGGGCATGTATAGTGGGCGAGTCATAGGAATCAGGCATTCATTTTCGACCTACTTGATAACATATGCTCATAATTAATATTCATATAATAAACTACAATTTATTAAGAAATCAAGCAGATGTGTGGCTGAATCTGTGTACCTTTCAATGTTAGTAATTGTTGTCAAAATGAACATATATACAGAACAAAATTGACGTGTTGAATTTCGTGATATAAAAACATACTATGAACCCCAACGTGGTTGGTGTGAGGAGAGTTGAAGATGGGGGACATATTGCTTCAGTAGTCCTTTCTGTCATCTATCACTGCTAAGGCACAAACCATGGATCGATTCTCTGTAGACAGTGTGGGAGGCACATGCACAAGCACCAGATCCATGAGCATGTTTTTCGTGAAACCATCATAATATGTTTTGAAATCCACGCTGTTAATTTCATGATCAGGGGAGCGGAGAACATGATAATGAGAATCATTGCCGTCGACAGTGTAATGCACAAGGGGGCTATCCTCCTCACTCTGGACCAACAACCTTTCTAGGAGTTTTTCCCTTTCTATAATACCCTTTTTCTCATCAGTGTACGACGAATTAGCGTCATTTAACAAGCCATGGATCTTGTGGGTTGTGATGATTTTCTTTGTCTCATGTTTTATCATGAAGTCCAGCACCATGTGACGATACACTTCATGCAATTCTTTTTCACCATCCAGCTGTTCTGCCAGAGCTCTTAACATATAGTTTCCATCTGCTTTTATGCCCACAATTCTTAAATCCTCCGTCCCTTCCTCCTACCCCTCCTCCATCCCTTCCTCCTACCCTTCTCCTCCTTCCTCCTACCCTTTGCCTCCTCCTACCCTTCTCCTCCTTCCCCTCCTCCGTCCCTTCCTCCTCCCCTTCTCCTCCTTTCCCTCCTCCTCCTCCTCTCTTCCTCCTCCGCATTCGCCTCCCCCCTTCCTCCGCCGCCTCCTCGCGTTTGGGTTTAAAACACTGAATTCTTGATTAAAACTGTGCATATTGAAAGCTTGCAAAAATGATGGACGCCGGCGTATCTCTTGAGATCTCTCTCAGGAAGAAATATTCCCGAAAGAAATTTCACACTAACCCTTTGTACAGATCCCTAGAAACTGACCCAAATCTCACCAATCAACCAAGGAGATTAATTTCTTGAAAGATATCGTTTACAAATGTTTGAAAATTTAAGAAGTCGTGGTTGCGATTGTGAATAAAGTGGGACCCATGCTAATACACAAATGTGGTTTTATGATAGATTTGTACTTGTTCGAAAGCAATAGATGTGTATAGTGGATTTTATAGCCTGGAAACAATTTCAAGACTCATTGGCAATGATCAAATTTGAAGGGCTACTCCAAATTTCATTGTGAAGGGTGTATATTTAACCAACCCTTCCATGATGAAAAGTAATATATATATAGTTACATTTCACATGACAATAATGTATCTACTATATACGTCAAAAAAATAAATAATAATTTTTTAAATTATCAAATATATTTAAACACAAAAGATTCCCAAAATCCCGTCAAATATAAAATCTGACCAGACTTGAGTATTAAGGGTGTGTTTCTGGTGTAGGAAGGTATGGAACCAAATAGAACACAAACCACATCTTGAAATCCTTCACTTATAATTCACTCAATTTACACATGTTTGTATAAGTTTTATGAAAATAGGGAAATCCATTTCGAGATATAAATTATAGCCTAGCCAGAACTATCCATTTCATAGACTACACCATGATAATTTTTCATTTAAGAAAAATCAGGTTACAAATCCCCCAGTGACATTGTTGTGTGATCCAAACAACATTTAGTAACCATGGAAGCGCAATTTTCATTGATGATAAGGAAACTAAATGTGCATTGAAAGAAAGTTAAAGAGGAGGAGACAAAATCAGTCAAGGACCATAGGCATACCTATGCCACACGTAGAAATCTCATTAGACCATCCATGGGCCATCGCTCACCACTTCAACATTGGACTTTCTGTTTCCAAAAAAAATCATTTGCTCATGCGGTACTGGTATTATTCCTCAATGCTATTGATACCATAGACTCAAAGTATGGATACTCATAAATGACATGCAATGTACATGACTTCAAAAGCTTTTCATTGTAGACTGTAGAATATTTTCAGAGAATCGGGTATTGGAGAATTAGAAATGAAATTAAATGCAATTATTTAATGGAGTTATCAATTGTGTTGTAAGTTGTAGCAATTCCGGTTCCCAATCCCATCTTGCAAGATTGTTAACATTAGTATTCAAAATCAAACATTTTCAAATTATTTTTTTATAGACATTACTTTTATATTTTCATGGTGAATTGTAGTATTGATATCAAACATTAAATTAGAACTAATAGTATATCACACTGCCTGATTCCCATTGACTCAAAGATTCATTAATTGTGATGAAACATCTACACCCACTTTGGGATTTGCAACTAACAAGTGACAAGGAATTTTTCATTTCATAACTTCTTTTGAAACTTTATGTAATAATTTATACTTCTATTTTGTCAGGCAATTTACAATTTTTTAATTTATTTTGACGACTAATTTTTTGTTTGCATTTCTCTGACGGGTTGCAAGCCCTTGGACGGGCTATAACGGGCTCAAATTTGATCAATGCTCGTTGGAGAGGTTTATTCGATTTTGTTATCGGTATACGTGTGTGGGTATTTTTGTTTATATGATCATAAAAGGAAAACACAGAAACAACAATAATTTAACCTATAATAATATTACATAAGGTAATACTTACATAAAGTAGTCTAATAATTATAATTATTATTATTATTGTTGTTGGTTAAATATAATATTAATAATTATTATTCTTATTATTACGCCAAAAGGTGTGTTCTATATTAGAAAGCCCGACCCTTTCTGACAAGCGACAGAGGCATTAATAACTGATTTTTTTGGTGGGTGAAATACGAACTTATATTTTTCATTCACGTGGTCTCAAACAGTTGGGTAGGAGTGGTGGGTGTATGAAAACTATCAGAAGCATGGCCTTTCCTGGGAGGGAGGAAATTATTAAACATCGATATTTAATGTAAAACATAGAAGTTCTGTCACCTGTGTGGCTGTGCCATACGCAAAGCAAAGAAGAGATAGGACAAGTAGACATATGGTCGCCCCTGCTCTGTGGCAATGCATGGAATTAACCCCCCCAAAAAAAATTCTACAGGGCTTTGCTTGAGGATTGCATGCGAATTGATGGAAAAGCTCATGTTTTGGTTGGTGTGAATATACTACGTTGCTTGAGTTGCCTGCCAAGTTTAAGCTTCTACCTCTTGGTTTCCAAATTTCCATCAGCTCTGTGTTTCGGGCTAAGGAGGCAGCATTTTTCCTTCTATTTTCCTAGTTTTAGCTTAAGTTATTTAACTAGAGATCTTTCTCTAATATTTTGAACCCTTTATTTAACATCAACAACTTTGTGTAATATGAAATTTTGACTCTATATGGCATGAAACATTTTTCTAATTGAATAAATAAATAAACATTCCAAAAATATTTTGATATTCTGTTGCAATAGGTTCTGCTGATTTTGATTTGAAATTCACAACTTCCTTTTGTAGATTAAGAGGTCTTCAAGAATTTTTTGTGTACTTGCACCTTGAAAGGAGTGAAGTAATGTTGAGCTTCACGTGGCCATTACTTTCTGGTTGAGGGATTGAGACACTTAATTGCTATGCAAGTTTTCCCAGTTTAAATGTCATTTTCGTATGTTTAAACCATTCATTTGTCATCCATCATATACTTCTTTTCAACAAACAGGGTAGTATATCATGATACTATTCAGTTGAAAGACTTGGGAACATAGCAATGTCAAAAGACATATTCCATTGTTTGTTCCTTCTTATGAATGACACATTTTTCATTGTTAAAGTTATTCACCATTAAGACTATGATGTATGGTGAGGCAACCATGTCCTCTATAAATTAAAGAAATTTGTGATTATCATACAACTTGACATTTGTTCACCCATCATTCCTCAGTATACCATAGCCTATGTCTCTTATGCACATGTTGGGTAGGAATCCAGGATTAATCTTGTCTTACATGGTCCTTGAATTCCCTAAGGATAATAGGAAAAATAGATTCAAAAATGTTTTGTATAACAGTTGGTAACTTAATTCAATACATGTAAAAAATTGTTAGCATTCATAAATTGAGGGCAGCTAATAGATAGAGGTAATGATCTGTTTTATTACATTGAAGGTGTTAGACAATAGGATTGAGGAATTCTATTCGATTTTCCTGTTTTTGGACTATGAATTAATTTAGTTTAATTTCATTCTTCAAATCAATATCTACCTAAATATGGAAACGATCTCGGTGTGCTTGATCCTCTTTCTTTAACATCTCTTCAATACTCCTTTAAACATGTCCAATATATTCTAATTGATGAAAGGATTTTTATCGACCCAAACTTGCTCGGTAAAGTTGATTGCCGTGCCCAAACGTTCTCAGTAAAATTTACTACTGCCTTCAGGAAGCTTTCCCTTGTTCCAAAACATTTGCTTTCGGGGATAGGTCTATCATCCTCATTTGCGACCTTCACCAACTTCCACCTATCATGGACATACCTCTATTTTCCAATAATTCCTACGAGGTTAACCTATGGAAAGGCTTAACAACAACCCTCTCCCTCAATGTAATCTTCAAGCAACATGGTTCTAGTTCTGCACAAGCATCATTTTGGAACTTATTACTCAACATTCATACTTCTCTCTATCTCTTTCAAGATTGGGAAATCCTTCTGTCAGGAACACATTCCTACCTTTTTGAACAAGAAATCATTGAGTTCAAAGATGACCCCCATCTTTTTGCTAAAAACAGCCTGGTCAACAACCACAACCTTCAAATATTAAAGTCCCTTAACTCTCCTATGGCTAGATCAATCCCTCTAACCATTATACATGATGACTTCAGAGAGGCTGATGATGATCAATTGCAACACAACTCCTCCGATTCCTCCTGGTTTTCTTGTATTTGTTTTCGTCAAATTTGATTGATACTCACATCCTCATTGGGATGCAAACAACCCCTTCCACATTCTTATACCTCCATTTTCCAAAGGTAATTGAGGACAACTACTTCTTTAAATGGCATGGGCATTTTCAACCCACAAATATCAAGGGCTTACTCTGTAGTTAACCACTATTGACATAGGAGGAATATAAAGACAAGGCCTAACCTTCACGACTATATCATGTGTTCCTTCATTATCGGCCCTTCGTACCTCTCCTCCTTTTCATTCAACCGCTATAGAAAAAAGTCCTTCGCACCTCTACTTAAGTCACTCTTAATAGAGGAATCTTTCCTTCGATCCCTTCCTTCATCTCTCCTCTCTTGGACTCATATTTTGTTGCTCATTTCTCATTTCGACATGTTCATCCAGTTATTATATACCCACCTATAATTATGTTAGTCTTTCCTTACATATTTAACTTTCCTTCTACTCGCTTTCACCTCATACTTTCAGTGTTTTCATCGCACACTCCACGTGCGATTGCTAGTATGATAAGACAATGAAATAGATCAAAGAAAACATACATCTACTCTTGTTTATAGCAATGAATAACCAATAAAAAAGATATAAGTGCAAGATAAAAGACTAAGAAGGGTTAGAAATACTTATTGAATGTGTGTGTGTGACTGCTAATGCATAATCCTCCACAAAGAAAAAAAAATCAAGAGAGATTCACTATGGGTGGAGAAGGGCATAGCTCAACAAGAAGATCTCTAGTCATAACTCAATATGGTGACCCAAATGCAAAAGGGTAAGCTCCAAGTCCTCAAGTATAATTATGTACGAAGACGTGCAACCAATATCAACTAGTGCCTTTAACATCAATTGATTGATGGTGGTTATTAAAAACAATGGTGATGGGGGATATATACTTGACACTGTTGCCCAAAGAAAATCCAAACCCAATGCCATCACCCATGGGTAAAGGCATCAAATTTGAGGGAGCCCTAAAGTCAGAAGGAGGAAATTAGTGTCAGGTGGAACCCGAGAGATAAATGAAGGAAATGGCAAAGGTTGATGATGACTAGAGGTAGGGATAATAACATGTAACAAACATACACAACTTGTGAGCATAATGAGATAGGTAGACATAATGGGTGTAATGTGTGAACAAAGGGAAGAAACAAGGAAAAGGTAAATTAACTCTGACATAATAACGACATCTCTCAAATGTTGTGGTCTAGCCCATGTGACCCATTCCGATTAGACCCCAATCTCAGCAGATCCGTTAAAGCACTTTCTCGAGAGGAAAATGCATCAGTAACCCCTGTGCAAGAGAAACCATTAGTAAGCATAAAAATTTATTTTCATACATATGCCCTAGCTAAAGATCATCGTGGGTCACAATAGTGAAAAACAATATGGTCTTTGGGAAAATACCTATGTAACATATGAAAGCAAGAGTAAATTATGATGAAAGTAAAACAATAGTGAAAGTGTTATAAAAAAATTAAAAAATCACCAAATGAAGTATACCTACCTCATACTTACCTCCCTGCATTGCTTAGATATCTTGTTGCAAGCACAATAACTAATTAGAACCTTAAAGAAGAAGACTGAAAAGAACCACTAGAATTTAATTAGCAAAATAAGACATAAATCAACTAGCTAGGGGGTTATGGGAAGGATGATAGTCGAGAGGAGGATAACAATGTTGAAGAGCATAAAAAACCAATGGGTAGATGCTTTAAGGATAGTAAAGTGTGATAAATGGTGTTAATTAGGACACGATGTCATGAAGTTAGTAGGCATGTAGGGAAATGGATAGATAGATTACTAAAGTACCCATGATAGGAAGAAATGTCCATATAAATCCAAGTGGGAAAAGGTGCAGTAAGAGGTTCATGAAGTAGTTAATTTGAAAAACATTGTAGAAAGTAGATATGAGAAGAATGACGACTATATACAATTAGATATGTGAGAAGATCAAGCATACAAGTTTTTGAGAAAGTAATAATTTGATGGAGATGTGGAATTTGTTGGTTTGTGTAACTATTGATGCAAAGTTATTGAAAAGAGTTGACGAGAATCGAATAGGAAATGAAGCACCACGAAGTAGTTGCACTCCAACGGAATCGTGATAGCTCCAGCGATTGCAAGAAAAAATTGATCAGTAATGGAAGAACTTGCTCAACAGAAATAGAGCTTACATAGAGGAAAGATAGCGGAGTGTCTTGGCATGCTCATAAATGAATAGTAAGGGGTACATATAGGGTGTTGAGTAACCCTAGTGCATGACACACATGAAACCCTAAACCTAACCCATGTGAGATGACCCTCCAATATGAGGGGAGGACATATAGGATAACTCACACTAACACCCCCCCTTCATTGAAGCTGGGGTAGCAGCGATGATGAGTTAGATGAAAAGAGAAGACACTCCTAAAAAACTAAGAAAGATGTGTCAATGGGGCCCGAAAACTAAAGGCCTGATAAGGTGCCCATATACAGACACAATATTCCTAGAAGAAGAAGAAAAATGGGTCCCGGCATAAAGCCTGATGAGAAACCCATGTACAAAAGAAGTCCCAAGCAGTGAAGGAAAACCCAGTGGGAAAAACATCCACCACAAGAGAAAAAAATACTCTCTAATATAAGAAAGATGCCAAAGATGGGTCCTGGCCATAGACTAGCCTATAAAGGTACCCATGTATAAAGGGGAAATCTCTCGAAAAGATGAAAAAGAGAGAAGATGAGGGAGATGAGATGGATGCGGAAGATGCCATGGATGGATCTGAACTCTGCAACTCTAAGAAGTCTCCCAGAAGAATGTTGATGATGAGATCCTCTGCCTCTAGACTGAAGAAGAGCCATCTGCACCATACTATGTGTCTACCCTTAGGAAGGACAGAGAATATGTTCTGGAAATATGCCCACTCCATGAAGGAAACTGAAGGCAGTAGCATGAAGAACTTTGAGTCTGGTCCACGAAAGTGTGACATAGGTCTAGCAAGTGAGTGCAAAGGAGCCGAGGGTAATGTCATGAGTGCAGAACTGTCAAAGTATGAAGGGTGAACACCTGTAGAAAGGATTTCCAACTGATGTGAAGGCAATAAAACATCCCCCATGATAGAGAAAGGATCCACAAACAAGGGTGGATTAATGAAGGTCTCCAGATAAAGTGGAAGTGGCAAGAGTCCCAAAAGGGGCAAACCCAACAACGGAGATGATGAACTCCTCTGAAATACTTATAGATGGATGAATAACCTGTAGTACATCACAAGTGTACTGTATAGGAGACTGCTCAATATCTGATGAGATGTGGGATGTGTCAATACTCTCTGGAATAGTGAGAGAAGGAGGAGAAGAGTCCTCTGTAGTACTCTCGACATCAGAACTGGGTGCACAATCCTTGTCATCAGAAGTAGAACCAAGCGAGTTTGTATCAGTGGAACTGTCATCACATGAAGAAATAGAGGAGACAATTGAATCAGAAGCAAAGGAAAAGAAAGAGTGGGGTCTAATGAAATATGAGTGAGTATGTCTCATATCCGAAGTATCTCCAACTAAATCTCTAGCACTTTGCAAATTTTTCCTAGCCAAAAGAGGACTAGGAGAATTAAGCTTAGAGTCAGAAGATTCTTCACTTGAGTGAGAAGGGACATAGTCCTCATCATCACTACTGTCAGAATTGGAAGACTCAAAAGTCGAAGAGTCATGAAGAGGAGCACGCTCAACAACATCATCATCTGAGGAGTTAGAGTCTGAATCAGAGAGTTGAAGAACCTCAGTAGGTAGAGAAGTAGAAGTCGAATCAAAAGTAAAGTGGGAAAAGGTATACAACTATGAATGGTGATCTTCCTTTCCCTCAGCCACTGTAGTGTCATTGTTAAGCTCACGAATAATCACCGAGTTAGGACCAAATTCCACTCACATTCCTTCACCAAGGTGAGTAATTTGGTAAACCGATAGGATATTGGTAGAGAGATCAGGAACACTCAACACTTGGTTGAATGTTCCCCCATCTATCTCTACCGATCCACTACTGGAAACTGACACTTTCGTGTTATCACCCAACATGATTTGGGACATATCACAAGGTTCAATGTTGGAGAACTCAACATGTGAAGAAGCCATGTGGTGTGAGGCACCAGAATCTATAATCCACATCAATGAAGGAGCAACTCAAGCTACAAGGGCCTTTCCTTTCTTCTTATCAGATTTAGAACCTTTTACAGTGGAAGACTCGGCCTTTGGAGCATTTTGTTTTATGGATTCAGGAACACTTATTTTATTCTTCTCAAGTAAATGAGATAAGTGATCAATCTGTTTCCGAAAACAATGTTGCTCATCGTGACTAGACTTCTTGCAATAGGAACACAAATACCTGTCTTTTTGTGCTCTAGGCTCAGAAGTCGAAGTGTTCATGTTAATTTTAGTTTTGGTCTTGGTTTCTTTCTTAGGTTGATCCTTTTTCTCTATCTCATTAACAGTCTTCTTTTCCTTACTAGTACTTGCTACAAGGGCATGTGACTTGGACTTGAGAGACCCCATTTGAATGAGTTTGTCCTATTCTCGAATGAGTTGGGATGAAAAATAGTCAAAGGAGGGCATATTCCAATCCTTGCCCAAGGTAACTTTTGTAGTGTAAAAAGTTGACACAAAGACAGAATATTCAGGACCTAACTTAGAGAGAATCGACAAGATCAGTTGAGAATCTTTCTTCTCTACTTGACATCCCTTTAACAATGATCTAGTGTGGACAAACTTCAAGAAGAATGCTTGTAGGTTTTCAAAATCACTAGGATTTAACCCTAGTAGTTCGTTTTCCAACTCATGCGCTCTCATGTCATCGTGTTGTCCAAACATTTCATCTAACGTTTTCCACACAGATTTAGGTGTTTCAGATGCCTTAATGTGGAAGAGCAAGTAAGGAGAAACAGACATGCAAAGAAGACCTAAAGCTTCATCACTACAGTTTAACCACTTAGATTTTTCAGGTTCGTCATCTGGTTCAGTCTCAGTTCCCATGGTGATGTGGAATAACCCTTTACCCCTTAGTTTCATTATTATTTTCGATCTCCATTCGAAAAAGTTGAACGATGTAAGCAAAGGAATTGAAAGTGCATCCATAGTGAGAGAGAGAGAAAGAAATGCAGAAAAGAAACACAACCACCCAGGACAATAACAACCCCCCTGCTTTCAGCACTTTATAGTTTAGTGCGTTGATTACAATCGGGTCCGTGCGTGCAGTTTGAAACACTTGGTAACTCATCTTGCAATCAACGTAATAACGCGTAAGAGAGGAGACCACAACAGTGTTTCGTGGAGTGCAACAAATAGGACATCGTAAACAAGCACAAGCAAAAAATAAGAAAGGAGGTGAAAGCCAACCCTGGTGGTGAGAAAAAATGTCTCACGTCGTAAAAGGAAACCCCCTTGCTGTAGACTGTGGCAGACGCGCTCACTAGTCGCAAGCAATAATAAGGGTGAAATACAAGATTTTTAAATAAACTCAAGGAATCCTGATGATCTTCAGAAGGTTGAAAATACTCTTGGAAGACAAAAGTAGGCCCAGAATGTCGCTACACACTTGAACACACAATTAGAGAACAAAATCGAAAATAACGTGTAATAAATTATCATTCGGAAATGTCCAATTTAGAGAAAAAACGGCCACGAGAGAGCAAGTAAACAACCACAGGACAACCAGCCAGAGAATAACCACAATACGACTCAGAAAAACACAAGAGAAACATGCACACGTAAGGAACGACTCAACAAAACTCTCAATATCCTACAATAAATACCCTGCAACAAATATCCTGTAAAAAAAACACAAAGAAACCAGAAATAGAGATAAAAAAATTCTAGTTAAATAAAAAATTAAAAAACTAGAAAATACTCTATTTTGGATTTAGCTGCTGCTAGCTAAAAATGGTGGCAAAACCCCTGATTGCTTAAGGAATGATGAAAACCTGCACATGCACAAAAAAGGCACAAAAAATGACACAACTTTCCAAGAAAGCTTGTTAGAAAGATTAGCAAAATAATTCTAGAAAATAGTGATCGAAAAACTTGAATGCGGGGTAAAAAATGAAACCAAGAAAGAGTAATCATAACCAAAAAATATCGAGTGCATGTTTACCCGATCTCAGCTCTGATACCAGGTAGTTAAGCGCGCTGCCCCTAGAGTAGTTCTAGGATGGGTGACCTCCCGGGAAATTCCTGGTGTCACTTCCTCCTAATGTTGTTGGGCCTGATTGGGTGTATACCCGGCTCCATCGTGCAGGAGGGTATTGGTGTAGCAACTAATTAACACGATGATATCCCTCTCCACCATCAGTTTGAGCTTTTGGTGTGATGGCAAGTCGTGTAGCTCTGATACCATGAAAAGAGTTTGTGAGAATCGAATCAGAAATGAGGCACCACGAAGTAGTTGCACTCCAATGGAATCATGATAGCTCCAGTGATTGCAAGAAAGAATTGATCAATAATGGAAGAACTTTCTCAACAGAAACAAAACTTGCATAGAGGAAAGACAACAGAGTGTCTTGGCATGCTCATAAATGAATAGTAAAGGGGTACATATAGGGTGCTAAGTAACCCTAGTGCATGACACACATGAAACCCTAAACCTAACCCATGTGAGATGACCCTCCAATATGAGAGGAGGACACATAAGATAACTCACACTAACAGTTATAGCACCCATAATATCTTGCGATTTGTGGATGAGGGTAACCAATGCAACCTGCATAACATGGGATTATCCTGCAGTGTGGGACCTTGCAAGTAGGAAAATCCTCCGGAGAAAGATGACTTCTTCCTCTAACCTAGTGCCAACTTCTCTAAAGTGCAAAGAATGACAAGCTAAACTAACCATATTCTAATGTTTTCCAAGGAGACAGGGATAAAAAATAGATAACAATTGGCAACCTCTCGGGGACATCTGCCTACTAGATGTGTGACCAATGACCTTAGGGGATCCATTGGGCATGGAGTCATATTGACTGCCGGAACAAGCCTGTCACTTGAAAAAACTATCTTCCAACCTCTTAGGTGCCACTGGATATTTTCATTTCAAAAGAAACCCCTAGTTGAGGACTGGTTGCTTCATCACCAAACTCTGCCTGAAACTAGAAAGTGTAAAAGCAACAAGGGCACAATTATGTACAAACACAAAATGTCATACACATTCTAAATAGAATATGCAGAGAGTGCACAAACACTAATTACAAAAGCAACCCAAACTAAAACAAGGCAGTGTGCTACAAGCACTTGGAGGAATTACAACTCCTAAACTAATATATACAATGGTGAAATTTTTCATTTTAGTAAGCAATGTTTAAGATAGATTCCATTAACCAGAATCAAAAGCTCCTCTCCCTCCAAGGTAGACAATTGGAAGGAATTGATACTTTTACATCCCATGACCAAGTAGGGGCCACTCCAAATGGCATCAAACTTGGAATGCCTTCCTGTTTTTTCTCGATCTGCATCCCACTTTAGAACTAAGTCCCCTTCCTGAAAGGTCCTTGCTCTTGCTTTCTTATCAAACCATCTTTTGACTAAGGATTGATCTTTCTCTGCCGTTTGAAGTGCATGTTCTCTGATCTCTTCCAATTCCATCAACTCTGCATACCTGACATCCATTGGTTTGAAATCAGACAACTCCAACTGCTTTATGAGCTCCAATACAGGTAGTTCTAATGATATAGGAAACACTACCTCTTTCTAGTAGACCATCTTGTAAGGGGAATTACATGCAGACCTCTTTGGTGTGATCATGTCAGCCCACAAGGCTGATTTGAGCTTTGTAAGCCATGCCATTTGGTTTTCATCTAGAGTCCTTCTGATAATTCTTAGAAAATTTTTGTTTGTGGACTCTACCTGCCCATTACCATGTGGGTAATAATTTGAAGAGGTGCTCAAGTAGATTCCATTCTTAACATCCCATTCTATGATTTTGGAACCTAGGAATGCCAATGCATTGTCTGATATGATAGTGGCCGGTACTCCAAACCTAGTCATTATTCCTTCATAGAAGTCTAGTATGCTAGATTCGTTTTCTTCTTTGAGTGCTACTGCCTCGATCCATTTGGTGAAATAGTCTATTGCTGTCAGAATCCACTTGTGGCCTTGGCTTGAATTTGAATTGATGACCTTGATGAAGTCCAATCCCCATTACATTAATGCTTGGTCAACTGAAATTGGGTGCAATGGGAGAGATGCTAATCTTTCTTTTCCTATGAAGAAAGCACATTTCTTACACTTTTTGATCCATGTTTAGCAGTCACTGAACACTGTGGGCCAATAATAACCTGCCTTCATTATCTTGAGAGTTGTTACCCGTGGGGAAAAATGACCTCCAACTTCTCCATCATGAAACTCCTATAACAATCTCTCAATTTTATTTGTTCTAATACACCTTAAAAGAACACCATTGATGTCCCTTCTAAACAAAACACCATCGACAAGAACATATGTAATGACTTGTAATTTGAAGTATCTCCTTTTTTCTTTACTCATTTTCAGAGGGCATATGCTTGTTTGTAGGAAGCAAACCATATTTTGAGTCCAATAAGGAGTGGGCACATCATCATTTCTCTACTCTTGATCGTCTTGTAGTACCAAGGAAGTTTCATTTTCATCACCTGCTTTAACTTGTTGACTCAAGGCTAGCTGTTCGCATAATCCCTTCCCATGGACCAACTTAGTGACTTTAATTTCAATGTCATATTCCATGACACGAGTGATCCATCCTGCACGTTTCTCATTCAGATATTTGTTTAGAAGGAAGTCCTTGACTCCTGCATGTGAAACTAGTAGTTGGATCTTGTTGTTTGAGACTAGGTACTTGAATTTCTTTAAGCCCCTGATCACTGCAAGGACATGCTACTCAATGAAAAATTACCTCACTTCATAGTCCTCCTTACTTTGACTGAATAAGGTAACTGGTTATTTAGAACCCTCCTTGTTTTGTTGCACTAGGATTGTAGAAATTGTGTCTCCACCACCAAAGGCATAGAGCATGAGGTCCTTAGAGAAGTCTGGATTCACAAGATTTGGAGCTTGGGATATAGCCTCTTTTATCGCTTCAAAACTTGTTTCACCTTTAGCTATCCACTTAAATTCCATTATATTCTTCAACATCAGTGTTATTGGCTTCATAAGAGTGGAAAAAATTGGTACAAATCTGCGAACAAAATTGATCCTTCCTAAGAAGCTTTGAAGATCCTTCTTATGACCAGGCAAGGGCAATTCCTGAATTTCTTCAACTCTTTCTAGGTCAATTATTAATCCTTCCCTCAACACAATATGGCCTAGTAGCTTTCCTTCATGAGCCAAGAATATGCATTTTTTGGATTCAATGATATCCCAAATCTCCTACATCTTTGAAATACCTGTCTCAGATAAAAGAGGTGATCTGCTGTGTTTTTGGAGAACACAGTGATATCATCAAGATATATCAGTACTATTTTGTTGATCAAGCCCTTCAATGCCATGTCCATCACCCTTTGAAAAGTGGCTCCGGCATTTGACAATCCAAATGGCATTTTCCTATAGGCATAGGTGCCCCATTTGGTGGTGAAATCCATTTTGAAATGGTCATCTTCTTTTACCATTATTTGATTATATCCCGAGTAGCCATCTAGGAGAGAAAATATTTTTGAGCCAGCTACCACTTCCAGTATTTGCTCCATTGAGGGGAGTGGGTAGTGGTCTTTGAGAGATGCCATATTCAAGTCTCGAAAATCCACGCACAACCTTATTTCTCTGTTCTTCTTCTGAAATGGTACCAATTTTGTAACCCAGCTTGAGTGCTTGATTGGAAATATAATTCTTGCCTGTATTAGCTTGTTTAGCTCTTTCTTCATAAGAGGCTCAATTTTTGGGTTGACTGGTCTTCGCTTCTACCTGATGGGCTTAACATCTAGATCCAGTTCAATTGTATGTTGTGCTAGTTTCAGATTGAAACCTCGCAGGTCCTCGTAAGTCCAAGTGAAGACATCTAGAAATTCTTGGCAAAGTTATGTGAACTCATATATTTCTTGTTCAGTGGCCACCTTTTTGATTTGGAGTGTTTTTCCTTTCCCAACCAAAATAGGTTTTGAATCTTCTCCCTTGACGTGTATGTTGGATTTCTCTTTACAAAATTGATCATTCAGGTTGAAGATGGACTCCAACGTAACCAAGCCTTTGAGAAGCTTGTTTGTCCATAGCTGCACTACTTGATTCCCATACTTTTGCTCTAATTTGTCTTGATTGCTAGCAGAGAATTCATCCTCTTCCTACAAGAAATTAACGATCTATTGATCGTTCTCAAACACCTGCCAGCTTGTGTTATTGTCTGGAACTACTGGCCTTATAATCACATGGATATGTGGTTATGTTTTTTCTCTCTTGAACTATCCACCACATCAAAATTTTCTCCAACTACTGCGAGCCTATTTGTAGCTTCATTTTTATTCCTAGGTATGGAATCAATGTTGAATGCTTTAAATTCTTCAATGAGGTCCCATACCCTATTTTTGTAGCTCCTAAATACATCATTCTTTGCAGCATGTTTCCCCCTAACTTGGTTGACAATTAGCTTGCTATCCCTGAACACATGCAAGTTCTTTATGCCTCTTTTCCTGGCCCAATGAAGTCTGTGAATCAAAGCCTCATATTCAATTGTGTTGTTTGAACAGGAAAACTGGAATCTGAAAGATGGATAGTACCTGATGTTTTGTGGTGAAACCAAAATTGCACCACCCCCAACACCTTGTTTGCTTCTTGAACCATAAAAAAATAGTTTCCAAATTTCGTTGTCCTTATTTTTGGGCTTGGTGACATTAGGAATGGGTGAATTTTCTTCATGTACACAATACACGCCCAATTCCGATTCTTTAATTTCCATGTATGGGTCAAATGCATGACTATTGCTTTGATTCCTAGGGGATGGAATGGGATTCAACTATGGTGTTTAAGTAGCTGTAGGAGCTCCCATGTCTGGATAGAGAGGCATTGGTGGCCTAGGAGCTAGCTTATCAGCTTGAATCAAGCAGTTTTCCACTCTGATAGCTATGTTATAGGCTGTAGGTAAGGTTATACCTCCCATGGATTGTATCATCATTCCAATATTTGAATTCATAGCCTTTAGGAAGTATAAAAAGGCACCTTCAGCTATTGGTATCACTGTAAGTAGAATTCTATCCCATGTCCTTTGAAAATGGAAATCGAAACATGTCATCTGTTCATTAGGAGCCCTCTTGATTGTTGTCAATTGTTCCAATAAAGACATATTATCTCCCTTTTCCCTAAATTGATTGTGGAGGGTTGTGTAAAAGTGGTCCCAATTCTGGATGGACCCTGCTGTTAGGCTCCTAAACCATTGTAAAGATTTACCTTTAAAAGATGAAGCTAACAACTTGACCGCAATATCCATTTCATTGATTTTGTGAATTGCACAAACATTGGCGATGTCCTGGATGTGGTCAATAGGAGTAGTATGATTTTATCCTGTGAAATAGGGAATATTATTTAGTGCTGCAATCGAGACCTGATTTTGAGAATTCAGGGAAAGTGGGCTACTTCCCATGAAGTTGACATACGGATTGGGTTGCGCCATCCTGATTGGTCATATAACTCTTGTTGATTGAAGAAAAGGTCGACCAGGTGGAGGTGTAGACAATGTTCTATTAGGTGGAGATGGTGACCTTTGCGATCTTCTTCCCCTCCTTCCTCCACCTGGAGATAATTGTAAGTAATCAAAGATACCTTCTTCCCCTGCTCTAGACTGGGTTTGAAATCTTCTCATGAACTTGATAAACTTGGGCTGTTGAAACTAGTGGATTTAAAAGATGGAGTTGCCATATGTGTTGCTATAAATCCTCTAAAGGCTGGAAATTCATGAAGAAACACACCTGATCTTGATAAAAGTGAAAATATTGACTTCTGTCCCACCTAGTGTGCCAAAACTATTGATGCAAAATTACAGCACCCCTGGTTGCTTGTGATTTGTGTACGAGGGCAACCAGTGCAACCTGCATAACATGAGACTATCCTGTAGTGTGGGACCTTGCAAGTAGGAAAATCCTCTAGAGAAATCTGACTTCTTTCTCTAACCTAGTGTCGAATTCTCCAAAGTTCAAAGGATGACAAGCTAAAATAACCATATTTTAATGGTTTCCAAGGAGACATGGATAAAAATATGCATGAACTAAAACTACTCTAAGTGAAGGCGATGAACCAAGAAAGGGTGAGACAATCCGAATGAGTGAAAAATAGGAAGAAACTAAGAAGGAGAAGGATGATAGAAACACCATAGTCCAAGAAAACAATCAATTTCCTACATTGAACACTCAAGGAAATGGACTGGGTTTTGAGGAGGTAAGCACCCTAGTCAGCGACCTCTGCCAGAGAGCGTAAAATGAAGTCGATGCCTGGAACTAGTTGGAGGCCAACTTGCGAAAAGATTTTCCTATCTTGTTGCAGTAATTACAACACTTCCCCATTCTTTCATTTTTTCCCAATTCTTCATTCCCTTATTCTTTTTCCAAGACATTAAGTCTATTGTAATTCTTTCCTTGAAGAAGTGTTCCCAAGGGTGGAGAACATGTTAAGTGTGGGGTGATGTAGGGCCCCTAAAATATTGACTAAGTACAAAAAGGTGCATGGGCATGTAAGGCCTAAGTTGAAGGGTGGGCGCGCAAGAATAAAGTGCGCAAGGCAGGGTTCTAGGAGGGTTTTAGAAGAACTATGTTACGCACCAACAAAACAAGGTCTCGGGACTTAGCCGTATTTGGCATATTAGGCAGAACACAAGAAAAGTGTGACTTGATTATGCATGCGGAGTGCATAAGGTGCCAGCATGGTGACAGGTTGGCCTAGGAAGGAATATGCCTTGCGATGGAGGTTTCTAGAAGACCATCATGGCAAGGAGTGGAGAGCTCAGGCCTGAAGGAGCATGCTCCCATGGAGGACCACATCTGGACACATGGAAACGGATCTGAAGCCTTAGAAATGTGGTTTGGTAGTTCAAGGGACCTATAAATACAAGCGCCCACATAGGAAAAAAGAGGGGGAGATCAATAGAGAGCAGAGCTCTACAGAAACACCACGAGGAGTTATATTGGGTTGGGTAGATAAAATGTAGGAGAAGGATGCATCAAGAGGCTTGGGATTGTAAATTTTCTTTTTGAGAGCTAATGAATGTAGATCTAGTTATGATGTATGACTTCGGTCTGCCATACTGTGATGTTCTGTAATGAATCTAATGGATGTAATGAGGTTACCAACTGAATATGATCATTAATGATTATATTCCATCCTTATATCTTCATAGTTCTGTTTCATGTATGTTTATGGAATGAGTATGAATCCTTATGCATTTTCCTCTTTGTTTGATATGATTCCTATTTTGTTAAAGTATCTTTTTGGTTGGAATGAATGCATTGGTCTAGAAGTTGTTCTGATCTCTATGATGACTACATGTCTTGTTTCCATTCACTCTCTTTAAATTCCTATCATAGATGATGTTTCCCACTAAAATCACATAAAGGAGAGACTCGGTGCCGGCGCGTGCCTCGGGTGTGCACCCAACACCTTTTGGGTGATAGGATGACATGCATGGGGTTCCCTGGTTCTTTGGTGGGTGTAAAAATGATTACAATAGACACAAGAACCCATAAATAGGTCGAGGGCACCCACAGGCACCCTTGTCCCTCTCCAGGTTCCCCAGTCCAAGCAGATAATCAAATCGCACACTTTTTTGAGGATCTGTAGGATGATCCTCCTTTTTTGTTCATCCAATCAGCATTGCAACAAAATATAGGAATAATTTTGAAATAACTAAGTCATCTTACCTCTTCTTTACACTTAGGGTTTCATATATTTTGGATTAGTTTTCTTTGGTTAATTTATGTACTTAATTGTGTATTTATTTATTGCTACAATAACAATCCGATTAGGCATATATTTTCACATTTATCTTAATCATTTTGACATGTGTAAAAAATTTATGACCATGTGATGATGGAAAAAAATAGTGAGGCAATTGAAAGTGGGGCCAACAACAACTATCCACACTCAAAAATTAAAACTTTCTATTTTTGGCAGGTGGGGTCAAGAGCTATTATTTTGGGAATTTTTACTTTTTTTCTCAAAATTTATCCTTTGAAGCTCCTAGAAAACTTAGATTACCTCCATTGATAATGATTTACCATTTTTAGGAAGTTTCTAATTTTAGCAGGTTGCTTTTTTGGAAACTGTTATTATGGGAAAATTGCTCGTTTCACCTAGTTTGTTGTTTTGCACTATTTCCATATGTTCTGAGTGATTAGAGTTTGTTGTTTTGAGATAATTACTATTTTTAGTAAGTCAATATATAGAAAATGTGTAGATTTTAAAAACTGGTCATATTAGTTTTCGTTTGCAATGAAAACACCATTATTGGATTTGACTTTGTATCAGGGTCCCGTGCTCTAATTTTCGTTGTGCTTCTTCCGTTGGAACTCTTGAAAATAAAAAAGGAAAATTTTAGATTTAGGGTTTTAGGTTTTCTATTGTAAATAACCTAGGGAATCATTTGTATGTATCGACATTCATCACAAAGGCACCCAAAAGTAGATCATTGTGTGAAAGTTTCAGATGAATCAGATTTCTGGTTGAAGAGTTATGAAGAATTTTTAGTCTCCATGCTCATGGATGTTCTGGAACATTTTTAGCAGCATGCATGGTGTTTTTTAATGTTATTAGAGGTATAATAATAGTAGAAAAAATGGATTAGGGGTTGAATTGTGTAAATAAATCCACTTAGAAATAAGTTAGTTCATTTTATGCTTCCCTGCTAATCGCAGTTCAACCATAGGTGAGTGAAAGCTGAGTGTGGTTAAAACTAGGGTTAAATGAGATAATCATGGGAAATAATTTATATACCTTTTTTACCCTTGGTGAAAATGGATAAGAGGGAAACTAAATGACACTTTGAGAAAGATTGTGCCAAGTTTCACAATCTGGTGTAAGGTGGAGGGAGATGAGAAAGCTAGACAAGCACCCGAGGGTTGAAAACATGTCATGTGAGAAACCGCAAAGGGTGGCTTGCATGGGACGCTCATCTTTTCCCCTCTATCTCCTTGGTGAAAAGGGACAAGAGGGACACAAATGGGTGCTTGGATCAAGATGTTGCTAAGTGGCATGATCCGGTGCAGTGAGCGTGAGATGGGTTTAACTAGTTAAGCCTCTTGCAGAGCTAGAGAGTGTCATATGAGGGACTAAAGAGGGGGATTGCACGGGGGAACTCATTTTATGCCATTTTTACCCTTTGGAAAGGGAAAAGAATGGAAAAAAGGGCGATATGAGATAAATCATGACATGTGGAAATCAACAAATTGGTGAAGTATGGGATTAAAGCACTCTACATTAGAGGAGACTTGAAAACTATGTTCCCGAAGCTTGGAAAGGTATTTTGAAGTAAATTTTTATGTGATTATAAATCCAAATACAATTATAAAACCAATGGAATAGGTTTGAGAGCTCTATTCTTCCTGAAAATCTAAAAGGCCCTTTTTATTAGGACAATGAGCTATACTTGTGAAAGTTGAGATGCCTTGAGAAATTATTGGGTCTTGTGTACAATATGATTCTTCCACCATGTAAAAGATTATATAAGATCTATATTTTCTACTTGTTTGCATTATAAATTCTTATGGAGCTCCCAAAATCATATGGAGAAGTTTAAGTTCTTATTTGGGCCATTCATTCCTTACACATAAAAAACCTGCTTTTGTACAGTTTGTCCCTAAACCACCAAATCTTCCCTAATTATACCTAAAACTCTTCCAAAACATTAAATAATATGCAATTGTAGCCTATATTTTACCTCAAACATCCCAAGGAGTGCTAGCACACCACTTAGCCTAAACTGAGTGCACACTCGAAGTGTGAAAGGGTACAAGGTTCCTCTTTTATGTCAACTTGTTCTAGAAGATAACATGATTACACAAATATTCGAGATCCATAATAGATGACCAATTATATTGTAGTGCATAAACTAGATCTACATCTTAACCATTAACATGTACAATCAAACAAGAATCAAGATTAACTTTACCATATAAGAACCATTCAAAGACATGTCTACAATCAATATCTGGCCACAAAGATCCATTATATTAATTGTTGTACAACAAAAAATCTTCATAAATCCATAATATAGTCACCATGGTCATGCACGCCTGTAAATCAACAACATAACTCTGATAAAAAAAATGGTACCATAAACCATGAAAATCAATACATATTTAAAGGTACTGGGGACTTTCCCTTCACCGCCCATGCACCTTTCTAAAAATAGACTACATGATAATAATAGCCATGCGCCTTTACATGATAAGTACAAGAGAATGCAAGATCATTAATGATAGATCATCTAATAATACAACAATGTTATAATCCTATTAATAGCTCCAAAACTATGCATGATGCTTGATCTTCTACTTGTCTTAAATAGCCTTTGCGTGTTCTTTAAGTCTTCTACAAAATGTGCTCTACACTCCATGTCCAAAATTAGCCTCAAAATGGAAAACGGCTAAGTCCAAGTTTCATGCCTTCCTTGGCATGCCATGTTTCACTATAGTTCCACGCATGTCCACGTGCCCTATGCCTGCGTACCCAATCCTTCTGCACCTTTCATACTTAGGCTATATTTCATCAACCAAACATTACCCCACACTAACTTCATCGTCGTCCCCGAAAATGGGTAATCATAATTTATGTATCCAAGAAAAAGAATAAAGAATGAAAGAACAACTGTACAAAGAATGAGAAAATACTTGGCATACTACTCTTCCACAGGTAGAATTAACTCAAGATATTATGGTTTGATCTCTGACTTTAATTCATTCCAATAACTTAGCACTTTATTTGTTTTATCCAGTAATGTCTGCAAGTACTGTCTTCCATCTCATCAAGAGTCATGTTCTCACCTTCATTCCATGCAACACTCTGAGAACATTGTCCATACTTGAAACCATTCCATCCATGACATCCATTCACTACACTATCAATTTCCCAGTGTCCTTTATTTTCTCCTTTTGAAGGTCATGAGCTACTGCAAGTGCATCATGCTTCTTTGTTATTAAAGTAAGCGTCTCCACACGTCCAAGTGTTTCATTCTTTTCTGATTTCTAAATTACATACTCTTTGGCCATGGTTGTTGTCTTGATAATCATATCTGGGGATGCGCACATGTTTAATGCCAAATCTAATTTCTTTGGTTCATCTTTCAAAGTTTGTTGTATGGACTCAGAACTTGTAATTTTGTGCACAATTGTTGGTTTATCCTTTTGCACCTATTATGCGGCATCTTTGGGTTTTAGAATTCTTATGGTCCCCTCATTTACCACCATACGAACTAAAGTGCGTAAGTAGTGTAAAGCAGATGAAATTTATCTCATGTAAATTTTTCTTCCAACGCTAGCCTCTTCTTCAAAATCTCGTCCCCAATTTGTTTGGCCATAGTGAGTATCGAATGCACCGTTTCCTCAACTATCTCTATTTATTTTGTTAGGCACTTGATTTTAGTATCCTTATCCTTCTTATCTTCCAAGAGTGCTCGAATAGTTTCCACTTTGTCTACATTTCTACACATAACTTCTACATTTACCTTCATTAAAGCATTGCTCACCTATTCACTGGACATCCTAGTAGGCGTAACTATGAAATGGAGTGACTGTGGTGCCTTTTTCAACCTACACAACACATATTATTCCTCACATACATCAAATTCAGGTTCATCCATATGATTCTGCATGCTCCAAGATAGTTGTTTCAGTGTGCATGTAGTTGTCATGTCTTTATCCATCAACTCCCAGCCATAAAGGTCCTTAGGTTCCAAAGTGCTCTGGAACCACATGCGTATGATCTTTTTTGGGTCATCAATGTACCCAACTGTTGGTGTCTCATAAATTTATTTCTCCTTTCCTTTCCTCAAGTGCTTACCTTTAGGGGTGTGTACTTCCGAATCCAACACCGGTCCTTTACCTATATTTGTAGTATGGTGCATACCTGAAGGCTTGCCCTTATTTGTTTCTAAATTTGTTTCCTTCAACTCCTCTGTGTCTTTCTTTAATTCATCTACTTGAGGCTCTTCTACATCCTTATTCTTCCTTGGATTATTTAGCGTGTTATTGTCAGATTTATCTTCCCCATCTTCCTTCCAAGGAATGTACATGCACCTTTTCTTCTTTTCTGGCTCTACCTTCACATGTGAAGTTCTAGGTGACCTCCTAAGGGGCTGTGATGTCCTTGTGCTTTGAGTCATTGTTTTCTTATCACTCTTTTAAATTGAGGTTCCTCATTTTTCTGTTCTATATCCACGTCTATAATGCCTATATCCAACCCTTCATCTTCTTGCTACAGTGGAGGGGCTACCTTGCACTCTCTTTTCTCCGTAATAGTAGGTTGTTTTCTGCCCCTATGCTCCAAGCCACCACTATCTTCCTGAAGTTCTTCTTCCTCTCCTTCTTCTTCCTCAAGGGTTAAGGTGTCTTCTTCATCTTCTAATGTTCCCACAATATGTTTCCCCTTGGGTGGTCCAGGGAGCTTGAATTCATTTTCCACATACTTCCCATTTTCCAACATTGGTTTGAGGTGAATAAACATAAGGGCTGCTCCAAATCTTCCAATAGCTAAACTCATAGCCTTCATGTTAATATCATCTGAAATTAATTTTTCTGTATATGTAGACTTACTCGGATAAATGTAAGTCTTCCTGAGGGTGTGGTAGTCACAATCTACCTTGTCTGTGTTAAACAACAACCGACATGCATCTGAGAACCTATGTATAGATGCTTGAAAATAGCTCACGGTGAAGGAATATGGGAGCTTGCACTAGGGGTTCCACTTTCCATCCTTCATACCAAAATGTGGGATGCAGAAGTGCTGATATATTACAAAATGTACCTATTTTCCCAATACCGCAAGAAGCTCCTATGGTATTCTCCATTCCTCTTCAAACGTAGTGCGGAGGTGCTCATACCACAACTCTTCTCTCTTCTTAAAGGGGCCACTCATGGTCCCATCACATGTGTACTTAACAAATCTCTCTGCTAGAGATTTCTTCTCCTTAGGATATTACCAAATTTTATCCTTTGGCCCATCGAGCACTCCAATTTCAACAAAAACAAGTGACAAAAGGATCACGCCAAAAATTATTTTCTCACCTTCATGTAATTATTTAATGATGGTTTCAGCAATGAAACCAACCAAATTATACACCAATCCTTCTATCATCTTCTTCACTACATGCAACCATGCCTTGTTTACCTGTGGCCAATGCTCTTGATTGTTTAAATTAGTCAGGAGGTGTGCTTCCACTTGAACAAGTGGATACTTCTGAAACTTAGGGATATATATCCCACACACTTCTTTCATATATCCCAGTGCCTTCTTTGTTACTTCTATCACCTCCTTATCGGTGAGGTTACTGCTTAATTCACTACCTAAAATCCTAAGTCATGTCAAACTCCAAATCAAGGGTGCGATGAGCCTCATTCATTGCCCAGTAAAATAGAATAAGTCCTTATGGAATCTGTTCATCAACTACTGGTACACCTTCTCTGGTTTTCCAAAGTAAGGGATTTCATATAATTACAAAACTCCCACCTTTGTTAGCGGCTTTTCACCTGCATCATCATACATGGCCATGTCATTCTCTATCCTCAAAGTCATCTTCACTACCAATAACTTGTCCAATTCATCTTTATTATCTTGGTTCCTGTGGTTATAGTCACTTACTTTGCACTGACGAATGTGAGAATCCCAATTGTGACCCATAAAAACCCCTTTTGGGTATTTCATCTCAGAAAAATGGATTTCATAGGCATCTTCTACTTTGACCTCAACTTCCTTTTGTTTCCTTCGCCATGTGGCTGCTCTAGGTGCTCTCTTAGGCGCAATAGGAACAATAAATGCATTTTCTTTCAATAGGTTCAAGATTTACAACTCCAAATCCACATTCCCTATCTTGATTCCATGTGCCCTAGTTCAAATACAAACCCTGACATTCAATTTCTCCTTCCCACATGCCTTTGTGTGGCTGTAACACCTTCTCCAATGAAGTGTCAGATAATCCCATGCATAACTATGACAAATCTGATTGGTTTGCAATTCTCTTCACATCACAACTCATTTTATATCTTGCTCTTCTTCAACTTGCTTGAATGCTCCAAATCAAAAAGGTAAAAATGATTTCACAACACCTCCTTATATAGATTTTCAAAAAAACTCTACATTTATTGTTCCCCAACTACCACCAAACTCATCATTAACTTGGCATTTCTTTACTTTTTCTGCGCTAATTTTTCCATGTCATAGTCATAACCTTCTAGTGTGCCTACTACTCCTCAGCGAAAAACCTCCGTTCACACACCTTCGCGCCGAAGTACTTCACCACTACGCCTTTCTCTAAGTAGTTTTCATTGCTGCAACGTACCTCACGTTACACTATGCGTCCATTCATCCATACCTAGTTTTCAATAATGAGAAAAATTTCTCTATCTACACCTTTACTTCAAGCACCTACACAATAGCACTATTCATACCCATCTTTAGATAACATTCAAATCTATTCCATGTACCCTATATATACTCCACCCCATACTAAGGGTATGTGTGGTCCTTTGCGTATGAAAACAATTAGATAGTAATCAAATTTTGGCACATAAGCACACTTATTACACAAAACATTGAACTAAATTGACAAAGCATTACAAGGATGAAAGGAAACTGTACGTACCCAAAATTGTATGTACTGTACAGTCAGAAATTGGTTACAACAGCCCCAATGATGATACAGGTCTCCTCGCAAGGTGTTCGGGATCCGGAAAAGCCCTCGGAGTATGCGTTAACATCCCGCATGCCCCGCTTAGCCCCCGCACCCTTTATTTTCCCCTTTTTTCCTCTTTCCTTGGCCTCTTGATCTTTAGTGACGAAACCGCCACCCTGATCAGGGCGGCGGTCTTGTAACCGCCGCCTTGCTTAGAGCGGAGGTCCTGTGCGTGTTTTCCAGAACGTTCTTTTGACGCGACCCACGTGAAATATCACGATTCACCAGCTTTTCTTTGCCGACTTGAGCATGCATTTATGTTTTTGGTCCCCTAGAATAGTGTTTTTCCTTTGTTTATTGTTTAAGAGTTCAATTTGGTTTTGGTTTTTGGGTGATTGAATTCCTATAAATGCATAGCCTGTGCTGAGGCAAATGGCCACCATTTTCCTTGTTAGAGTCTTCTCATTTTTCAGTGGTTTGGTCTGTTAGCTTGCTTAGGATTGATAGTATAGTTCATTACATGTTTAGATAGTATTGTTCAGCTGTTGGTAAGCCACATACCCATCTTGTGCAGGCAGTGCTGTTGTTTCACCCATGGTCTGGTTTGTTTTGGGCTGAGTTCTTTGGTTTGGAGTCTTCATTCTTGGGCTTTAGTCTTCAATAATCAGTCTTAGATTTATTTTATGAATCATTTTTAGCATGGTTTAGAATTCTGAGTATTTATTTATGCCTCACTGTACACCGACAACGATCTTACTAGGAATCGTATAGGCCAAGCTCTGTTCTCTTGTGCCATCCCTCTCCTACTTGTACTTCATTGTATTTCTCTGAAGCTGCTATTATTCATTGTTTGAGTACCTGTTGTTTATCATTTTGTTTTATCATTGCTGCAACACCCTGCTAGGAATCGCATAGGCCAAGCCAGTTCACTTACGCCATCCCTCTCCTACTTGTGCTTTGTGCCATTTTCACTTCAAAGTAATTGTTGTCCCAGTGCCTTCCCTTGCCGATGTTGCTATGCTCCTACTCTTTCTGGATTCACGTGAACACGCAAGAACGAAGAGATCACTCTGAGGGGACAAGCTACAACACAACTGGATTTGCCTCTGCTCAGTAAATGTCAGGTTTACATTATCAAAGTTATTATCAAATAGAGTAGTGAATCATTTTATTTCAGTTAAGCTCGCTTTCAATATTGCCAGGGAAGCTGTGGGGAATGATAGTTTCTGAGAAACTATGATTTGTTCCTCACTTCTGAGGTAGGATTGAAGGTTTTCAATTAAGTTAATTAGCTCTCTTTTATTTAGATTCACACATCTGCACAGGTGAATAACCACACCGGGTTATCTCGCTTGTTTAGTTTCAGTATAAAAGTAGTTTAATTGTTGCTTGTAATTATAATGTTTCAATCATATATTTTGTTTAGATTAGTTTCCCTTTCAATAGTAGTATAAATTGTTATTTTCAGTTTAAGTTAACTTGGAGACTTCATAACTAGATTAAACGCTTAACTTCTAGTTAGGAGGATAAATCTCTAGGGAATTTATGCTACCCGCTCATAGCCTCTAAATCTCCCCTTTGTCATTTTAGCTACCAGGAGATCACACTACCAGATCTTAGTCACTGATTCTCCCATGGTTAGCCATAGGAAAGTTTCTTGCCAATTCTCATCCTTGCCTGTAGCTTTGTCTATCTAGAAAATTGGCCATAATCTCGGCTGTGACTTCATCTAAGTCACCCGCATTTCAAACCACTGGTTGTCTCGGCACGACCTCGGGAGGTCAGGTACGGGGAAGGTCACTTGTCGATTATCATCCTCGCTTTTCGCTTTTCCATCGTACAAAATTGGTGAACCCGACGTGAAAAAACAATTGTTTCACCTTCTCTTTGAGAAGTTTTCAAATCTTCTCTCATCCACCTTCGCTCCTTCCCATTATTCTACGGGTATTCATATACCCCCTGAATATGTCGGGATTCGATGCATATGGCAGACCCCTCTTGGGTCTTGAGGCATACTACGCCCAACAGAATAGGGAATCATCACCCTCACTCTCAGTATGGGGTGACAACTCTTCAACTAATCAGTTGTCAACACAAACCCCAAGGATTAGATATAGTTCGTCTTTTCAAACTGAAGAGTTAGATCAAACCCTTCGAACCCAACAAACAGAGCCCTCAGGTTCAAACAATATGATGTTTACACGACGAGAATCTGGTTCCACCTCCTGTCTCCCCCCCC